>CAIGRB010054571.1:25431-57657 GCA_903798255.1 Fraxinus quadrangulata | reverse complement strand
CCCCCTGAATCCGACTGCTCTGTAAAAAGAGGAGCCTCAATATTCTGTTGACACTGTGTAATAGGCACATTCGTACTACTGATGTCCTGCGACCTTTCGAGCATATCCATCAAAAGAGTGTCAAAGTAGGTAGAAGTAACTGTCATAGAAGCACAGCTAATGGGGATCGAAGCTTGAATACCTGAATGATCAACTGATATAACAATAGTTAGACTTTGAGGAACAACCCTGTGAGGAGCAACCGTCGATAGATCTTATGGCATAGAAATGGTAATCTGTGGATCAATAGTATTAATAACATGTGGAACAGTAAATGGTGTAGGAGACATATGTGTGGTGACTGTCTGAGTTGCAGTAACTGTGGTGCTCGGGATAATAGAAGGAATAGAAGTAATAATCTGAGAAGTGGCATGAGAAATCCCATCTGATGTACCATCATGTCTCTTTTGATTGCGTTTAATAGGCATCTGTCTCTGATGAGGCGCAGTCACAGCCTCCTTAACCTTACCCTTATCCTTAGCTAAGACTGGAGAGGCTTAGAGGTATGATCAACAGCCAAAGGAGGTATAGATGGCGGGGGAGGATGTGAGCTA
Organism: Fraxinus quadrangulata; assembly: GCA_903798255.1. NCBI lineage: Eukaryota > Viridiplantae > Streptophyta > Magnoliopsida > Lamiales > Oleaceae > Fraxinus > Fraxinus quadrangulata. Next base: position 57,064 of record CAIGRB010054571.1, on the reverse strand, counting down.
CTAGAACATTTTTCATCAAGATGTCCAAAATGTCTACATCGAAAACAGAAATTCGGCACCTTATCATATACAACAGGCTGCTAATATCTACCCCATTTTTTCTTCTCTATCTAGACTCTGTCAGGGAGTCTACATTCCAAATCAACCTCAATACTTACTCTCACTTCACTAGGACGGCGAAGATCAGAAGTAACTTCGTCAATACGAAGGGGAAGCCCAATAGCCTTAGTTATGGCGAACAGTGCACTCTTAGCTCGAGAATAAATGGGAAGCAAGGGAAATGACACCCAAACATGAGCAATATGAACCTCATACTGTGGACTAAAACTAGAAGTCCATTTAAAGACACGCATTGGGCAACCATCAATATACCCATTGGGTTTGAGGAATAATCATCATCGTACTCCATATGAATAATAATGTGTTCATCATCGATAAGTCCAATCTCATAATCACCAATAAAATCAAAGCGCAAAAAATTTTCACGTACCCTATTCATAGAAGGTTTGCGATGCACAAATTTATCAACAAGTATAAACCTGTAGGCCTCGGCCAAAAACTGCTCATCTGATTCGTTAAAAAATACTGCAAGTTTCCTATGATGAATATATGGTTCCTTAGATACCAAACTCCAATGTCTGGAATCCTCAGGAGCACGAAGGACGTGCGCAAATGATTTTCGCTGACTCCTTTCGGCCTGTGTAAGAATGGATCTACAATTGAGTGCTGCAACATAAAATCAAGGAGCATGAGTAATCCCCGCAACTCCAGATAAAAGTACACGTGGTCTAATGGTGCCCGGGATGTTGGGGTCAACTATATTAGACTGCGCGTGGACACTACGCAATGGAGGACCATTAGCATGTGGAACAGCGCGTGAGCCATTACCCGATGTAGGACCAGACCTGGTCCTAACATTCTTAGCATGTTGAGTGCGGTTCTGATGTGTATTAGTCTCAGCAGAGGCTGCCAAATCTATTTGGAGATGAGTCCAAGGAGGAGGCTTGAAGTTAGAAGTAAGGTTTGCCAAGTCATGAACTAGAGGAACAGAGATACGAGGTAGAATTGCACGGGTAGAATTCATTAATACCTGAAATTTATCAACTGAATAATCGCAATCACCAAAAATGGAGTTGGAGAAAGCGCACAAGCCATGGCTTGGGAGGACATATTGGAGTTCAATTACTCAACATTTCCAACAATTGGCATGTTACCCATAATCTTTTGGCCCTCTATTGCATTAATGTTGGTCGAATTGACAGGAAAAACAACACCAGATTCAGCAATTGGCTCTATAGGATGTTCTTCACGAGAGCGGACTTGGGCCAATTTGAATTCGGATGATTTATTGTTAATTAGCTCAATTGTGTTATGACCCAAGTGTTTTTCTTCATCAATTGCAGTTTGGGCCGGTAAATAGAAGATTTGAAGCAGCATAAAAGCATCAAAATCCTTCGACCCAAACTGCTCGCAGAGTGCGCGAACCACAGCCATAAAATGGTGGCATTTAGGGTACAATTGGGCTTGGCCCAGGGGTTGGGGAGGTGCGCCAGGATATAAGGAATCCAGCCCATGTGGTCCGCGACCATGGGTCAACCTGTCGGCGTCGGAATCATGAAAGTTCGGACCTTGCAGAAAGTTCTTCTCGACTATCGTTTTTTCTGGGTTTAATTCAACATCCTGTGGTGTTGTTTGGGTTAAATTGATGGCATGGATAGTGGCGTTTAGTTGTGGGCAAGAGATTTGTGATGAGTTCTGATCAAATGGGTGGCCGGAGGTAGGATTTTCGACAATTTTCAGATTCGCAGCCAGCGAACTTTGGGTAGCGATTCCGGCCAGCATAGTTGATGGATTTGGGAACGGTTTTTTGCTAATTGTAGAGGAGATGAATGGCTGTCCACCGGTACCAATCTCCATTGGTTTTGGTAGCCGTGGGTAGTCGGAAATTGGGCGCATTTTGGGCGGTTTTCTATGGCTTATGAGTTAGAATTTTTATTTCAATTTTAATTTGACCTACAACTTTTCAACCACACTTTTTATCAACTTTTATCAAAATATAGTAAAAATTTGGTTTTTATCTAAATCAAACTGCGGTTTAGATTTTTTTAGGGTAGTAATGCATATGGAAGTCCTATCCAACTTGCAATTATTTAGGTTTCATAGAATAAACTTTATGATTAATAAGAATCATTTATCATTTTTTTTCTATATATATTCGTTGTTTCAGGTCACTTTAAATGCATGTAGGATTGAAGTTTGATATGTTTTTCCTTATCTAGATATGTTTACTAATACTAATGTTGTCCCATATTCAGAGGTTGTTTGGTGTGTATTGAAATTAGATGTGGATTCCCAACCTTCTAGCAGTTGAGATATCAAATTCTTTAGGTGTTTGAGACCGGGACACATTGATTCTCAATCTCCAAACAAAGGGACAATGATCTTGCTTGGCAATGGAGAAGTGGTAAGTGTTAGTGAGGATGATTATGATGACATGCTTGAGTTGGAGGATACTAGTGATGGTGAGAAAATGGAGTATGCAACAGGAGAGCTATTAGTTACAAAGCGAGCTCTTAGTCCTCAAACAAAAAGGTATGTAATATGATTATTGATGTGATAGTTGTACCAATATGGCTAGTACTACACTTGTTGAGAAATTTGGGTTAATTATGCTAAAACATCCTAGGCATTATAAATTACAATGGTTGAATGAATGTGGAGATTTTAGAGTGAATAGGCGAGTGTTGGTGAGTTTCTCAATTTGGAGGAATCATGATGAAGTGATATAATTCCTATGCATGTCGGGTATATTTTGTTGGGAATGCCATGGTAATATGATAGAAATGTGATGCATGATGGGTAAAAAATAGATACAATTTTGCTAAAGATGAGAAATCTATTACTCTTGCGTCATTAACATCAAAACAAGTTTATGAAGAAATCAAATTGAAAAGTGAGGAATATTAAAGAATGAGAGTGAATTGATTTCACAATAAGAGAGCAAGAGAGAAAATAGTGAAGTGGTTAACTGTGAGAAAAAAAGAGTAAAGTCATATGAGAGAAAAGAAAAAGAATTTTTGAGAGGAGAGAAAAGTCGAAAGTGAATTTCTTTACAAAAGAGAGTGAGTTGAAGATGGCACTAGTTGAGAACCGACCTATGATTTTATTGATTTATAAGGAATAATTCCTCAACTTCAAGGAGTCTTCCAAACCTATCCCTAGTTTAGCTACTTCTTTGTTGCAGGAATTCAAAAATCTATTTTCAGAAGACATGCCTAGAGGGTTACCATCTATTCGCGGCATTGAGCATCAAATTGACTTCATACATGGAGTTATCATTCTAAATAGGCTGGCTTATAGGAGTAATTCGTAGGTGACAAATGAGCTTCAATGGCAAGTGAAATAATTGATGAGCATGGGGTATGTGAGGGAAAGTATGAGTCCATGTGCTTGTACTGTGTCGTGCTACTTGTGCCGAAAAAAGATGAAACTTTGAGGATGTGCTAGAATGTCAAGCAATCAACAACAAAACGGTAAATTATCATCATCATATACCTAATTTAGATGATATGTAAGATGAATTGCATCGATAATGTATGTCTAGTAAAATAAATCTTAAAAGTGGATATCATCAAATCAGGATCAGAGAAATAGATGAGTGGGAAACTAGTTTTAAGACTAAGTATGGTTTATATGAGCGATTAGTCATGCCATTTGAACTTAGTAATGCATCTTGCAATTTTATGAGATTAATGAATCACGTCTTGCTAGCAATTATAGGTAAATTCTTAGTAGTTTACTTTGATGATATCTTGGTATATAGTAAGAAATTTAAATGAGCATATAAGACATTCAAAATGTGTGCTTGTGGTCTTAGGATAAGAATAACTTTATGCTAATTTTAAAAAGTGTACATTTTACATGGAAAATATTATTTTTCTTGATTATGTTGTTAGTTCTAAAGGAATTGAAGTGGATGAGGAGAAAATCAAAGCCATCATAGAGTGGCCAACACTAAAAAGTATAATCGAGGTAAGAAGTTTTCATGGTTTGGATAGCTTCTATAGGTGTTTTGTTATATACTTCAGAACAATTGCCACACCACTCAAGGAGATTGTAAAGAAAAGTGTAGGATTTCATTGGGCGTTGAACAAGAACAAGCTTTTAACACTATTAAGGATATGTTGTTTACCACATTGATTTTATCATTACCTAAATTTAACAATGCTTTTGAGATTGAATGTGATGCCTAAGGAATAGATATTGAAGTTGTTTTGATGCAGGAACGAAGGCCAATAACTTACTTTAGTGAAAAGCTAAGCGGAGACATGGCAGCACTGCTAATGGTGAAAGAAGTTCGTGATTCATACAGACAATGAGTTCTTGAAGCATCTGAAGGGTCAAAGTAAACTAAACAAGAGACATACAAGGTGGATAGAGTTCATCGAGACCTTTTCATATGTTATTCGGTACAAACAAGGTAAAGAAAATGTAGTAGTAGATGCATTATTAAGGAATTATGTATTTCTTACTTCTCTAGGTGCCAAATTACTAGGATTTGAATACGTTAAGGAAATGTATGCTAATGACTTAGACTTTTCTAATATATATGAATCATGTGACAAAGGTGAGATAGGTAGATTTTTTAAGAATGATGGATATTTATTTCGTGAGAATAAATTATGTGCATCTAGGTGTTCAATAAGAGAATTGTTAGTACGTAAAGCAAATAGTGGAGGTTTAATGGAACACTTTGAGATTTAGAAAACCTTGGAGATGTTAAATGAACACTTTTATTGGTCTAAGATGAAAATTGATATTAATTGGGTTTGTAGTAGATGCATCACTTGTAAAAATGCTAAGTGTAAGTTTTTACCATAAGGTTTGTATACATCATTACCCGTTCCTAGTGAGCAATCGGTTGATGTGCCTATGAATTTTGTGTTGGGTTTACCCAAGATTAAGAAAGGAAGAGATTTCATATTTGTGGTGATAAATAGATTTAGTAAGATGACACATTTCATTCCATGTAATAAAACTGATGATACCTAGAAGTATTGTATCAAATAGAGATGTTAAGTTCCTAGGTCATTTTTGGAAGATTTTGTGAAGTAAGTTAGAATTTAAGCTATTATTTTCTACTAATTGTCACCAACAAATGGATGGACAAATTGAGATTGTTAATAGGACTATGATACAACTATTGGGCACTATAGTTAATAAGAACTTGAAAAATGTTGGGAGGATTGCTTGCCATTCATAGAATTTGTATATAATATGGTTACACATTCTACTACTTCTTATACTCCATTTGAAATTGTTTATAATTTTAATTCACTAATACCTTTGTATTTAATTCATTTTCCTGTAGATGAAAGAAGTAGCTTAGATGGAAAGAAGAATGCCGAGTTGGTAAGATTACTCTATGAGAAGGTATGGTGCTAACTTGAGAAGAAAAATCAGTATTATTCTTCTCAAGCAAATAAAGAACGAAAACGCGTTACATATGAGAAAAGAGCATTTCCGGCTCAAAGGAGGTCAAAATTGCAACCGAGGAGATGGACTTTTCTAAGTGCTTGAAATATCAATGACAATGCTTATAAATTGGATCTTCCAGGCGAGTATAATATTTCTGCTACTTTCAATGTTTCTGATCTTTCTCTTTTTGATACAGGTGAAGATTCAAGGATGAATCCTTTTCAAACAGGAGGGAATGATGAAAACCATGAGATGAAGATTAGTAAGGATCCATTGGTTGTGGAAGGAAGATCAATGACGAGATCGCAAACAAAGAAAATCAAGGAAGCTATAGAATTACTTGTTCAAGTTACATGGGTCGAGAGTTCGAATGTATCGAGCAAAACATCAAGTTTTAAGCTTGGCATGGACGAAAAACTAAGATGAGTGCAATTGATTCAAGCAAAGAAAGAGGAAGGTCTTTCGGACAACCATGTAGCCGCACGGTGCAATTAAGTTTGCGGTTGTGTCCAACACTCGAAATCAACCCGAGAAGAAAAGAAGCTTACTTGGTAATTTTTACACAATTAGGAGATTATCTATGATTTTATTGATTCCCTATAAATAGGGCCATTTTACACAATTATTGAGATATTATTGCAAGCCATATTGCTTTCAACTTGTTCTTCTTTGAACTAAATTCAAACTTATCAGGAATTAAGTTTTTTTGGCGTTCAACAATTCAAGAGAGTTTTATATGTTTTGTGATCATAGGGTTAAGCTATTGATTTCAATTGTCTTGGTTCTTTGGTTAAATAATTTATTGGCCGGAGTTTTCAAACGTTGATTTTAAGGTTTCCCAAGTTTGATCTAATCCGTCGTGAGTTCGTAACTACAATTGCTACGTGGGTTTACATCACCTGTACCACAACACTAATAAATAGTGTGTGTATTTGTTACTTTATATGGACGACATGTTATTAATTGGACCTCACATGAAAGTTAAAATGGAGTTAGGGAAAGAATTTGACATGAAAGACCTAGGACATGCTAGGAGGATCCTTAGTATAGAGATTAATTGGGACATGACTAATTCCTGCTTGTATGTGCATCAAACTCCTTATGTTCTTAAAATTTATAGAAATTTGGCATGATTGACTGCACATTTGCTTCTATGCCTCTTGAAAACCATTTTATAATGTCTAAAAGCTAATTGCCTGCTAATGAAGATGAAAAGGATTTTATGAGTAAAGTGCCTTACTCTAATGTTATTGGTTCTATTATGTATCTTATGGTTTGTACTAGGCCCTACTTGACTTTCATTGTGAGTGGTTTAAGTAGGTAAATGTCTAATCCTGATCACAAATATTGGAAAGCGTTGAAGTCGTTGCTTAGGTACTTGAAAAGTACTTTAGATGTGGGGTTAGTATATAAATTTGTTGAAGAGGCTGTGAAATTTAAATGTTTCACAGATTCTGGCTATAGTGGTGATAGAGATAATAGAAAAATTCCTCCCTCTTATGTATTTGCTTTGTGTGACTCTTGTGTGAGTTGGACGTCTCAACTCCAACATATAGTTGCTTTATCTACCACTAAATCTGAGTATATTGTTGCTATAGAAGCTATTAAAGAAGTTATGTGGTTTAGAGGTTTGCTTAATGAACTAGTTATTTTAAGTGACAATGTGATAGTATACTCTAATACTAAAAATCCTATGTTTCATGAACGCACTAAACATATAGATGTTAGACAACATTTTATTAGAGATGTAATATCTCAAGATTTGGTAAAACTTGAAGAAGTGCATTCAGGCTATAACGCTGTAGATATGGGCTCTGAAGTGCTACCCTATTAAAGTTTAGAAGCTATCTTACACTTCAAAACATCGGTAATGGTATGTAGCGTTTCAAATTGTTTTGAAACCATATTGTGCAACTACTAAACTTGTCTTTTTTTCTTCCTTTTTCTTTGTAGGTGTATTTGGTATTAAGGTGGAGGTTTATTGATTATTTTATACAAAATAAACCCCACACAATGATGAAAAATCGAGTCGAATTTAATTCAATAGGCCTAGTGTCAATTATTGAATACGAATAACCCAAGGTAGCAATTGGTGACCCATGGAACCAAGACTGACCTAGAATCCCACAAGAGGTAATTAGGGACGAATTGGGCTCAACCCACTTGTTTACTTGGCCCACTCGGCTCGTGACCTAAGTGAGCTTTTATATTGGGTTTCTTTCTACCCTCCTCACACGAAACTCGCACCCTTCTTTCATGTTCTCTGACCGTGTGTCTTTTTTTATTCTTGTGCCATTCTTTGAGCCTTCTCCTTTGCTCCTCATTGGCGTGGGTCGTCCGCGACCTGACCTTGTGGTTGAGTCACTATTTTTATTGTTTTCAGCCAGTGCTTTCGATATCCTTGCTGTTGTCGATTTTGCCTAGTTCTACTTGACTCTTCTGTCACGATTTCTTGGTGTATGGTGGGATTTTTTTGGGTCTATTTGGTTGTGTTGATAGCTTGTTACCTTGGGTTGGTTGTTCCGAGCCCTAATTGATCGATTCATCATCAATGCTTGGATTGTGAAGGGGAGTTTGATTCTTGCAATTCATTTGTGTTATTTCGATTTTCATATTATTGTATTGATATTTAACTAAGTGTTTTATTATCTATACTTGCTAGGGATTGCATTTTCACTACAATAATCAAAACAAAACTAAAAGCATATTGTCGGACAACCAAATTGTACATATATAAAGTCTAAACTAGTTGTCAACTTGATCGAAATTATGTGCATGTCCTTGAACTTTTAAAATAATTAATAGCAAGCTGATCCAACAAATAAACACATTGAGCACGAATCAAGTTCTTGGATACTTGATCTTAAACAAAATAAAAATTAATTGCAATGTGTTTCATTATAGAATGAAACACGAGATGCCATAAATAGCATTACGTAGCTTGCACACATGGTGAGGAAATTGTTTGGCGTCAAACCTCAACAATTGTTGCATAAATACATCCTCTCATAGAGACCCTTGAAGAAAGACATTATGGACATCAAGTTGATATGGAGACCAACCAAATTTTACGAATAAGGTAGATAGTTGTTGTCTTCAACGTGAGTACGTGGCTTGGAACTCAGCAATTTTGTTACATGTATATCAAGTTTGACAGTTCAGTTGACATCATTTGATGTGGCATGCATAATGGCCATCTATTTTAACAACACTCATTCAATCAATGGCCATTTTTCTTATATGTAAGGGGTGTCAAATTTGATGTACAAAAATAATGTACAAGTAGATTAATTCTAGAAGTCAATTCCTATGATTATTTTACGTCTTAAAAATCTACTATTAAATTGTACCATAATCACTTTTTAAATGAACGCCTAAAACAACTTATGATTAATTCTAGAAGTCAATTCCTATGATTATTTTACTTCTTAAAAATCTACTATTAAATTGTACCATAATCACTTTTTAAATGAACGCCTAAAACAACTTATGATTAATTCTAGAAGTCAATTCCTATGATTATTTTACTTCTTAAAAATCTACTATTAAATTGTACCATAATCACTTTTTAAATGAACGCCTAAAACAACTTATGATTAATTCTAGAAGTCAATTCCTATGATTATTTTACTTCTTGAAAATCTACTATCAAATTGTACCATAATCACTTTTTAAATGAACGCCTAAAACAACTTATGATTATTCGACAATAAGAAGTTGGGGCTCTAAAATCATCCCAAAAGAAGCGTCAGCCAAAAATTTTCTATAAAAATAAGCCAAAGATGTTTTTGTTAAAAAAAATAGAAGTTAATTTACACAGTGTATGCAATCTTAATTTAAAAATGACAAAGCATGTCACTTTCAATAAATAAACTCAGTTCATATCCAACCCGACAAAAACTAGATGTAACAGCTAAATACCTCTTTAAATGGTTCTTATAAGCACATTTTAAGTTTACCCAAAGATGGATTGTTAAAAAAGTCAAATTAAATGGTGTGTGACTTTTAATTAAAAAGACATCATGAAACTTTTTAATGTAGAACAAATAGCAAGACCAGAAAGAAAAAAGTAAATAAAAAAAAATGCTAACAATTAATTTTTTTAGACAAACAACTCCATGGAATAAGCCAAAGATGTTATGATAATAAGTCGCATATATAGTGTAACTTTATCTTCAAAAAATAACATAATATTTATTCAGTGATACTATACGTACATCCTAGTGATACTATACGTACATTCTATTTTACCACTTGATTTACATTTTTTACACTTGACAAGATCTCAAATCATTTTTGACAAAAATAACTTTAATCCAATCATTAAAAAAATGCCACCTATTCAGAATGTAAAGTATAATATGGTACACTTGAATTGTATTATTTAAGTGCTTATTGCTTGCCAAAAATCCTACTTCCACAATTGGTAGGTCAAGGAGTTTAATTCATATTTATTTTGACTTATTTGACCTTGCACATTGACCAAGGTTAAATTGTGATAATAGGATCCTATAAGATGATATTTAGCTATATTTCTTTTATGTTTTTTTTGTTTGGTCTGTAAAATAAGACTGTTCATATACTAGTAACTTTTTATTTAAAAGTCACTTTTTGACGCATCTCTAAGAGATTCTCTATTCTCTCTATTTATAAAGAGTATTTTATGTATAATAGAGAGTATTTTTAAATTATAAAATAATTTTTTTATGTATTCCAACAAGTTCTCTATTTTGACTCTTTGTTTTATTTTTTCAAATGAATATTTATTGATTTCTCCTTATATTTTTTAACATAATTTTTTTATATACAAGTTCTCTATTTTGACTCTTTGTTTTATTTTTTCCAATGAATATTTATTGATTTCTCCTTATATTTTTTAACATAATTTTTTTTATATGTTAATGGCCAGTCAATTCAAATATGATTTGGATTATTTAAATTGTACAGTATTGAAATTTGAAACTTGTTAAATGCAATCATTGTTAATTAAGATTAGAGAGTGAGTTTGACTCTACTGTTTATTTTAAAAATTTAAAATAGAGTGTTTTTGAACTTATTTTTAAGCGTTAACTTTTTAAATTAGACAATATCTTATATTTAACGAATCTCTTAGAGATACTCTTAGAATACTTAGTCAAGCTTAAAGTATTCCCCTTAAGATATTATTTAGATTTATCTTTCTGTTTTATACATTCGGCTGTCTACGAATTGAAATAATATGTAATAAGTTCTATATTGTGTAAATTTTTATTTACAAGGTCACGTATGGTTTATTTTGACTTATTCGACATAAGCATGTTTGAGTAAGCATGAAGTACGATTATAGGATTCCCAGTCTGCATTTACAAAAATAAAAAGTATAACTTCGACGAGGACTCAGCAGTGGCGGACCCAGAATTTTGGATTAGCACGGGCAGTCGTGGATCGTCAATCGTTGTTACAATATAATATTAAGAGTAACGTTTGATGCCCATTTTTTCGCAAAAAGTTCATTTTGGAATAGTGATTTGATGGAGAATATGTAGTTAAAAATAAGGAATAGCTTTGAATTTGAATATAATATTATTTTATTGAAAAATGTGATGTTGAAAGAAGAAATAAAAATGTATTTTGAAAAAAAAAATCAAACAAGGTCTAAAATTTAAATATAACAATTATTTTGTTCAAACTGATATATATAATTTTGTTGTAAAAATTAATAATATTCATCAAATGATATTGTGACCAAGTTTTGTATAATTCAAAGGAAGAGCATGGGTTCAAAAATTTTAGAATTTCATTAAACCTGATAAATATAACATATATTATTTTGGTAGGACTAGATTCAAATTTAAGGAGTGCAACAATGGTCAACCTCTCACTATCCTAAAGAGGGGTCACAGTTTCAAATCACCTCTTCATCCCATTTAATTTTGGTAAAAGGTAAAAATTAAAGTATTAAAAATCTTACACAATAAAAATGATGGGAAAGAGATTCGAAACCAGAACCTCCTATATGAATATAAGAGCCCTACCCAGATGAGCTACACGAAATGTCTAAAAACATGACGAATTATCAGATATATACTCTACATATTTTATTCATTGTCAAAAAAAAAAAANAAAAAAAAAAAAAAAAAACCATAATCAGAAGGAAAATAAAATGAACCCTTTTGAAAAAGAATGACACAGTAGAATAAATGTCTGTTTAACACTCTTTAATTTATTTTATGGTTTTGTTATAAGACTATTTTCAACTACACTTTCACCAAATAAAATTATAAGAAGCTGATTCCTTGGATTCAGATTCTAGACACCTCAGCCATTGGATAAATTCTGTTGCAAGATGAGCCTTTGTTGTTGGTTTGATCAACTGATTTACAGTTTGAATCTTTAACAAGCAGGAGCCTATTCATCTTGATTAGTTATTTAGTTAATAACTGATTTGATGCCTCCTTTTGTGTCTATAAATAGCAGCATTAGTAGTGAAAGAATGAGAGCCCTTAAGAGAGAAAGGAAGAAAGTGAGAGAGTAAAACTCTTGGAAAATCTGTAGCAAATTCTTTCTGATGATTTCTTCTTGTAGACCATGTAAAGTCTTGTGCAAAAATAAAGGCGGAGGAAATCATTCTTCCTGTTACATATCAGTTCTTCAATTTCTTCTTGCTGTTTTTGCAACTGTTGCTGGTTTCCTATATTGAATGCTTCTTCATTTCCAATTCTGCTGGTGCATTATGTGCTTCCAATAATTCTGTATTAATTTCAGAACTAAAGGTAGTAATAACACCCCCAACAATTGGTATACGAACCGGGCCTTGGCAACCTGAAAAAGGAAGCAACAAAACAAGTCTGAAATTCTGCCTTATTTTCTTCTTCTTGATAACTGGCTGTACACACCATTTGTGAAGGAAGATTCCTGGCCAGAATCTCAATCACACCATGTCTACATCCAAGTTTGAAGTGGAAAATTTAGATGGCAAGAATGATTTCAAACTATGGAGGGAAAAGATGATGGCACACCTTGGTAACCTTGGATTAAATGAAGCCTTGAAAGAAAAAGAAAAATCTGACACTAATACATCAAACCAGGTTGACATCCTGAAGAAGGCAAGAAACACTATCATACTTAACCTCAGTGATACAGTTTTAAGGAAGGTAATCATGGAAGAAACGACCTCTAAAATGTGGAGCAAACTGGAGGAACTTTACTTGACTAAAGCATTACCAAACCGGATCTACTTGAAGCAAAAGTTCTACAGTTTCAAGATGGATGAATCCAAGTCAGGAGAGTAAATAAGTTGTGCTGGATCTTTCATCAAGAAGGTCACTTCAAGAAAAATTGTTCACAAAGAAACAAGAGATGGCTGAAGCAAGGAAATCGAAACAAGCAAGATGGAGACCGTGCCAATGCGTTTGGAGACTGTGAAGTTGCTGAAGTACTTGCTATAACAAGAGCAAGCCTCAGCAATGTCTGGATAATGGACTCAAGCTGTCCATTTCATATGACACCAAGAGGAGAATTTTTCATTGATTACAAACCGGATTATGAAAGCAAAGTGCTGATGGGAAATGACAACACCTATGAAGTAATTGGTGTTGGTTCTATCAAGATGAAAATGTGGGATGGTTCATCAAAAGTTTTCGGTGGAGTGAGACTTGTACCATGTCTGGAAAGAAATCTAATCTCACTTGGAGCACTTGACAATTGTGGGTGTGTGTACAAAGCTCAAGGTCGAGTGTTAAATGTGAAGGGAAATTCTGTGATAATCATGAAGGGATTCCTACAACAAGGCATCTATATCTTGTAAGAAAGTAAGCTGAGGTTGGAACTGAAATCGAATCTGAGGTCAATTCTACTGGAAGGGTCACCGAGGATATACAAGAAACCAATTACAGGCTGCCTGATCATCAGCCTGCAGGACCTAATCTGTAAATTTCCCTCAAGGAATCAAGGTGGAGATTGTAATAAGCTGATTCTTTGGATTCAGATTCTAGACACCTCAACCATGGATAAATTCTGTCGCAAGAGGAGCATTTGTTGCTGGTTTGATCAACTGATTTACCGTTTGAATCTTTAACAAGTAGGAGCCTATTCATCTTGATTACTTAGGTAGTTAATAACTGATTTGATGCCCCTTTTGTGTCTATCAATAGCAGCATTAGTAGTGAAGGAATGAGAGCTATCGAGAGAGAAAGGAATAAAGTGAGATAGAGTGAAACTCATGGAAAATCTGTTGCAAATTCTTTCTGATGATTTCTTGTTGTAGTTCATGTATAGTCTTGTGTAAAAATAAAGGCTGAGGAAGTCATTCTTCCTGTTACATATCTGTTCTTCTATTTCTTCTTGTTGTTTTTGCATTTGTTCCTGCTGGTTTCCTATATTGAATGCTTCTTCATTTCCAATTCTACTGGTGCATTATGTGCTTCCAATAATTCTGTATTAACTTCAGAACTAAAGGTAGTAATAACACCCCCAACAAAAATATTCTGCACTTATATCAAATTTTTTTTTCTACTTTTTAACCATACATTATCCTAAAAATCACTATTCAATTTTTTTTTTATTATTATTACCAAATGGTTGTCAAACATACACTAAATATCCAAGAAATAGACCTTCTGTTAAGGATAACAGTAAGCTTCAGTGGTTTGCCCCCAAATCCATGAGACTAAGCCCCTGTTTGATAACCATTATTTTCAAACTATTTTTTTTTTACATGTTCATTTTCAACCATACGAACATACAATAAAATATTTTACACATAAATCTAAAATTTTCCCTACTTTCTAACCACACATTCTCTTAAAATATACTATTCAAAACTTTGTTTTCCATAATTAATGGTTGTCAAATAGGAACTTAAATTACAACTCAAGGCAATTGAACCCACCACAAAGAGATAAAATCAACCATTTGCTTACCTTCCATTTGGGAAGAATTTATAAATAAATTTGTTGACATATGACATCTGAGGTCATTAAATACAGTTTGTTATATGCATTAAGTCCATGATAATTTAAGGTCGGGTATTTGAGGTCAGCTCGTACTAGTGATTGCCGTTATTGAGGAAACATAATGATTGAAGATTCTTTACACATTGTACAATAGCCAATCAACAAGTGACACTTGGAAGGTCTTACATCAGCGCCCACCAATTCCACTAATCAAATACCTTAGCTTCCTTCTCTAAGTAATCCATTAATTGATGGGGACCACATGTAAATTTAACTCATAATGATTTGACACAGTAACAAATCCAAACATGTCAATTATATACTTCCTCAACTCGATACTGTAGCTGATAAGACAAGAAAATGATGAACGCATGTTAATCATTCCATATAAAATGGAGGATGGGAATTTTAGAGAGAAAAGGAGAAAAAAGTTCAAAAAAACTTGATATTTCAAATATCACCTTGAGGAAAAAGAATAACACTTGCAAATTATAATTATAATTTGCAATTCGTTATCAATAAAACTCTTATTTACATCATAAGTTGGCTTGAATCTTCTTCATACAATTTTCGATGTCAACAAAATTAATTTATAGATAGATAGAAATCAATGATGTATAAATATATAGTACTTGTAAATTCATAGTTAAGTGTGATTGAAAATGAAATTGTCCTATTTATAAGTAATTTGTAATTTTTTTTTCAAAACAGAGACCTATTTAAACAAGAAATGATTTAATGAGAACTGATGACATGTTACATAAATCAATTGGTGGATAACAAATTTAATTTAAATATTGAGATTCACTATAAGTTTAGTCAACAATGATTGATATAATCAGTGCTTGACATAAACTAATTACCGTTGTCACATATAGAATGTGTGGTTAAAAATAAATAAAAGTTGTGAGTTCAACGAAATTCGTGGTTAAAAAATGAAGTTTTGATAAGCTCAAGGCCTTGTTTGATTCTCATTTTTTTTTTCAAAATACATTTTTTCTTTTTGTTTTTTTTAATCACATATTTTTTAATAAAATAATATTATACGCAAACTAAAAATATTTTCTTATTTTTAACTGCTCGTTCTCCATCAAATCACTATTTCAAATTGCACTATTTGCAAAAAATGGACATTAAACACACTCTAAATTACAAAAGAACTGTGTAAACCTGGGCATAATGTCCTTTTCGTCTACTGTAATATGTGATGATGAGACAAAGATGATAACGCAATGATGGGCATATGATTTAAATATTTGACCGATAACTCTACTTATCGATGTAATTTTTCCCTCGATACATACCCAAGGTAAAAGTGCCGTAGATAATTTTTCGACGACAACATAATTATTGATTATTATTGATGGATTTACCTACATATACATATCCGTAGAAAATACCGACAAATTCTATGACAACTATCCACACGTATGTTATAACAGAGTTTGATCAATCTCTTTTCCGTCACAAATTCAAAATATTGACTGAAGAATGATCTCTTCGTAAGATGAACCATTGTTTTTGTTTCATTTAGCAACTTCGAGACTTTTCAAAACTTCCCTCGATGTCTTTATTAGGCGTGTAACGCGATCAAGTTGATAATTGCTATGTGGTTGACAAACTTTGGACATTTTATTGTGGTTGTTAATGATATCCTTTCAATATCAAATGCTCCTAACGTGATTGGTTGCTTATCCACCCATTCTTGCATAATTGAGCAGTCTAAGACGTACAAGAAAGAAAAATGCTGTGTGTACCTTGGGGTACACATAGCCTTGGCACTATTGGGGGACACACGTGTCCATATGTGCACCTCAAGGTGCACATAGCACACCCTTACAAAAAATTGTATTGCACCAATATTCAATGATAAATTCTGTCTAGTCACGTGCTACGGTTCTCCACAAGTGTAAAAGAAAACAAATGGTGCTATCCACAGAGAACTCAAAGAGAGAAGAGATGAGTGCGCATGGAGAAGAAGCAGTTCTTCTTTTGTTCGAGACCAAAGAAGCAAAAGGGAGAACTGCTTTTAAACTATTTTCTTTAACGATATTTCTGGGTATAGTTTCAATCTGGGGATACAGATTAATTTGTATTCCAAGAACAGGAAGATATGCATGGATTGGGATGTTCATTTCTGAGTTAATGTTTGGTATTTATTGGATTTTTACTCAGTCTGCCCGATGGAACGTTGTTTTTCGCCATCCCTTCAAGCACAGGCTCTCCCTCAGGTATTTTTCTCTCTCCATTACGCTGCGCGAACGTTAAAACACTTCTAGTTTTTGACTTGAACATGTTACAGATACGAATACAAGTTGCCAAGGGTCGACATCTTTGTTTGCACGGCTGATCCAATTTTAGAGCCACCATCAATGGTAATCAGCACAGTTTTATCAGTCATGTCGTATAATTATCCACCCGAAAAGCTGAGTGTTTACCTCTCAGATGATGGTGGTTCAGAACTCACATTCTATGCTCTATTGGAGGCCTCTATGTTTTCGAAATATTGGATACCTTTCTGCAAGAAATTCAATGTGGAACCCAGGTCGCCTCAAGCCTATTTTGCTCGAAATATTGATATGAACCATCCGGAGTTTGCGCACGAATTTTGTAATATCAAGGTGAATTTTCAGTTATGATTATTAACAGTACTTTGAAATCGCTGGCTAAAGAAAAATGACATTGAAAGAAAATTTTCAGAAATTATATGAAGATATGAAGAGAAGAATAGATTTGGCAGTAGAGAAGGGCTGCATTTCGAATGACATAAAGGATCAACACAGAGGATTCTTAGAGTGGGACTCTAAGGTCACAAAGAAGGATCATCAATCCATTGTTCAGGTAATATTGATTGTTGGAAAAATAGGATTTAATTACTTTGTGTATTGACAAGAATATAATGATTTTGTTGGAATAATAAAAAGACATAGCCCCTGTTTGATAGAGATTAAAATCAATTTTTTAGTAAATTTTGATAGAAATTAATGAAATGTGTGATTGAAAAATTGTGGATTCATAAAATATGTGATTAAAATTAATTATGGACTTTGACCTAAATTAAAATCTAGATTTCAATCCCTATCAAATAGTGGCGTGATTTAGGAACTATTATTGTAGTGCTTTACAAATATACTTTTTGCATTAATCTTCTTGATTCCACTTTTAGACCATTTAACATTCTCCGGTATTCTTCAACAACTTGAAAAGCAATGTGATACTCTATCCCTTATCGGATTTTACAATGAATATTACTGCGTGCTAAATTCATATTCTTTCTCCCGAATGTAGATAAAAATCACAAATCAATTCAATTATGTAATTGAAAAACATTAAACTACTAAGAATCATTCAAACCAAGCAAAATTAAACCCTTGTTTGAGCACATTTTGAGAGGAAAAAATGTATTTTTGAATCGTAATTTTTGGAGAATATGTGGTTAAAAATGAAGAAAAAGTTTTTTATTTATGTGTAATATTATTTTATTGAAAAATATATGATTGAAAATGAGTTTTAAAAAATTGAATTTTTAATAAAATGGGGGCTCAAACGAAGGCTAAATATTGAAATTTGAAAATTAATATCAAAACATGAAAATATAAGACGTTATCCTAGCATATATACATTTAGCCAAACATCATATGAATACAAAAATAAAGATTGAATCGATATAGCGTCCCCGTAATTAAAGGTTGAGAAGAAAGATGTAAAACAACCTTGAATCTCTTCAATGATTCTTGATGAATCTCCTTGAGTATCTTTTTCTTCTTTTTCAACCCAAGCAAAGATATATGAAAATATGTATCGAACAAGTATTTTGCATCAAAAGTTTCTTCAGATCTTGCAAAAAATATCTATATTCTATCTTTAGGCTTTCCTTTTGAATGATAGATAAAATGATGTAGTTATAGCCACCAAGATTAGGTCAAACTCGTTCCTAATTGCTTTTCAATAAGCGGTTGAATCAAAATAGAAAACAAAAATTTTCCATATCGCATGGGCTTGACGTTATCGATAGATACAGCACTAAAATCACCAGGATGGTGATAGTGATCGCAAGGCCTCTCTTTTTTGTTGAGCTCAATTTGGTCCCTGATTTCTCTTTTGATTCGGTCCGAGTCCCATCCTATCTGCATCTTTGGTCCTTCATATTAAAATCTTTAAAATCTGATCCTCCCCTCTCCTTAATTGATTCGATGCAAGTTCAAAAAGTTTATAATCAAGTCTATAAACTTTTCAAATGTCGGATTTAATTCTCAAAACTTGTGAATTTCTTCCAATTTCTCTATTAATACTTGTAATTGATCATGTACAATTTGGTTTATTTCAATAGCTCAGAATCAACTCCAATTAGGCTCAAAAGCATCTCTCTTCATGCCAATTGCATCCAAGTCGAAAACTTTCCTATAATTTATATATTTACTCTAAATTAGGTAAATATTTGTTCAAATAGTCATAATTTATAAATTTTAGAAGCTCGAATAAGTGAATCGTAAGTGCCTATTTATAATATGGACATGACTAGGATATGGAAACATTTCATGACCATGACTCTTCTTTTTAGTTCTAATCCAAATCAAACTTTTTCCATAAACATATGTTTGGTACATATGACACTTCTCCATCCAAATAATTAATTAATACCATCACAACCAATAATAAATTATAACTCTTATTATTTATTTTGAAGCCATCGAAGGAACCTAATCGGACCAATTAAACTAAGCTTCAATGTATTAATCTAAAATTTGATCAACTCTTAATTGATCGATATAATTTATTAACTCCGTTCTATTCCACTAAAATAACGAGATTAGATTTTAGTGTAATTCAAATTACTGCAACTATATATAAACAATAGCTATATTCTCTTAACTTATTGTTCCCATACGTTCACATATATCATGTCGAATATTTGAAACAAGATAAATTAATGATCAAAAGTCCTTTTTCAAATATACACAGACCTTAAATTTCACTTTTTGTTTGACAGACTCATGTGATCACAGCACAAAAATAATTCAATAATCAATATCGAGTTACTAAGCTCAAATTTAACTATCCATTAGAAAATATTTTGAGATCATGCTTTGCCTATTAAATAGTTTAATAGTTTCATATAGCATATATATGTTCTTATCATTTCACTTTAATTCTGAATGTATCGAGATATTGATGAGTGATTTTATCTCATTCATTGATAACTTAAAGAACTTCTAGTAATAGAAGTTCATTACACGTTTAGGATTAATGTCCTAAGTACAACAATCAAGTAAATTTAAATTCCTGTTGTTTATTTCACNATTAAATTCCTGTTGTTATTTCACAAATTAAATTTAAGGATGTAATAATTCTCGAGAAGAGAGGAACCATAGTGATCCGCGAACTGCCCCTCGACCATATCAAGGCCAGTTTGGTTTGGATCCTTCTTAGGAACAGGGGAATCCTACATTCAAAAATGATGCTCAACCTTCTTACCAAAATCAAAGATGAAGTTTAATAAATTGAGACAATCTTATAAAAATAAAGTATTCGTCTTTACTTATAAATTGTGGACAATAAAAATTAAATCAAATTATAAATCGAATCATTCCGTGCTTAATAACTCAATTTAATACAAATAATTTATTGAAAAAGAATTAATAGTTTTTATTTTTTTTCAAAATATAGCAAGTACAAATAAAATTTACTCTACTGGCAAAAACCTATCCAACAATTTTAGGAGATAACTGGCTTCAATTTTCTTTTTCCTCTAGTTAATTGAGAATTGTTCTGCTTTCAGATTATAATAGATGGATGGAACCCAAATGCAGTTGATATCGAGGGGAACAAATTGCCAACACTGGTATACTTATCCCGAGAAAAAAGGCCGGGATGGGCACATAACTTCAAGGCTGGATCCATGAATTTACCATAAATTAAATTTGTAATTGATTGCTTCCATATTTAGGTGCTATTTTAGTCCTATTTAATGAGAGAACCTCTCACAAAGAGGCGTATCGAGGTTTTTATTGAGTGAATTTGACAGTATTTACAGACTAAGAAAAAGAAGGGGAAAAATAAAAATTAAAGTGGTCAAAACAGCTACTTTTGTAAGTTCAGTACGAGCCTGAGCCGGATTTTCACGAGCCGCTCGACTCGTTTGACACCCCTACAACAACCCTTTTTGTGTTAAAATTGGGGCCAACTAAATTTATTCATATTTATGTTATAAATTTTGACAAAGTTTTATTCTAACTATCGACCTATCCCAACTCTGCTTGGACAGACTAATAAGAACTACCATGAAACAGCAAATATCAGAATGTCTAAACATGATTAAAAATAATAAAATACTAATGTAATGCTGAATGATGTAGAAAATAATTGATTTTATCAGAATAGTTGTTAAATTTCCATTAGAATGTGGGGATAGTTGTGTTTATGCATTGATTTCTACCTGTAATGTAAAATTGAACTTATTGATTAAAAAATTGAATGGAAACAGCGGTACCCAAAACTTCCTTATAATCCATAATGATATCCAACCCAAAGCAAAATTAAGAAAAAAAAAAAGAAAAAAATAACACTTTCACATAAAAATTTAGAATAAAAAAAAAATGAAACTAGCTAAAAACCCACATTGGATTGTATGACTTTTTAATATGTTTTTTTTCTTTTTATATAGGATTCCTTCAACGCCCTTGACCCTTTCTTACACTTTGTTTGACTTTAAACATGAAGATTTCAAATGAATAAAGCATTACAAAAGAAGTGCCTTTGACTGAATAAGCTAGATTTGTTGCCGAAATCTTGAAAGTTTATGATATTTTTGCCTTGTTTTGAGAGTTTCTCCATTCATAGGAATAATTTGAGTATTTGGCTAATTCACCCAATGAGGTTAACAAAGTATTATTTAAAAACTTGAATGAACTTAATTTGAAAAAATAAGGTACATTTTCAATCGTGTTATTTTTTGTTATGATGTTTTATATGTGATTTGTATCTCACTTGTTTTCTGTAATTTTTCTAATGGGCCTATAATTTTTTTTAACAAAAAACCTACATTTAAAAATAATAATTGATGTTACTTACTCTTTATGTTAATTCACGTTTAAATCTTGATACTCGAAGGCAATTTCTTTGTAATTGACTAATTGTAACTTAAAATATGTGTCACATAGTCTAATCTTTTTAAATTGTAATTTTAGAAGTTTAAGCTGTTGACGGTGGTGATTTTAAGCCTTTCTTGGTGATAGTGGTGGCGTTTCAAATTGGATGGTAGGGGTGATAAGTTGCACGTGTCAGGTTTTGGATTTGGGTGGCGGCGGGTTTCAGATTTGAGGTGGTACGTACCCAATCGTTCGTGTTAATCTTATAGAGAGAGTGTGGAGGTTTTGAAATTTTGGGGTGGTTAATTTGACGAAGGTGACATGGGTTGTAACTAGAGATTGACATTGAGTCGATCGATCTAGTTACTTCAAAAATCGAAAGTTTAATCGATTAAACATTCGATATTTTATAAATGGAACCATCCTATTTTGTGTAATTTTGGAACCTAATTGAAATCGGAATCGTCAATTGCTGTTCGGGTTTCATTATACAATAGCAATTTTTTTTCTTTTTTTTTTAATTAAAAAAAAAAAAAACAATAACCAACCAAAAAAATAGTAATAAATATTTTACATTAGCTCATTCAGAGATTTATCTTTCTCACCTTTTTCAAACCAAAAAGGTAAGAAAGATAAATTATGTGTGGACTCCACGTCTCCACATTGATTTCTTACCTCTGTATCAAGTGATTTCTACGACGACGTTTCGGTGATTAAATTCGTGCCAAACAAAATAGTCTAATTTGGCGGCCTAAACTAGTAGAATAAGAAAGATAATTATATTCACACTATAATTACATCATATTTAATTACAAGAAATATTTTTAATATTTGCCTCATTGCATTGTCATTCTTAACCTATAATTAATTAACATATTTTGTTTGTAATCACGATTTTCATCCAAATATTCTGTTGAAAAGATAGATAAATATTTTGTTTAACTTTTATATTAGTTATATATTTTGATTATTTAAAAATACGAGAGACAAATATGTATTTTTGGCTCTCATAATAAAAAAAAAAAAAAAAGTTGAGAACACAAGTGCAAAAATAAGATAGGTTTGGGGATATTTAGTGTAATTAAAATATGGTGCAGTTGACAAAACTCGTGGTGTGAAACTATGCACATTACCTTATTAATTTACAGTTAAACCACTTACATTACTAAAGTCCAAATATCTCTTACAGGGGTACTTTCGGAAATGCATATAAAAAAACCTCCGTTTTCAACCGTCTCTTTCGCAATTTCAAAATTACATTTGCAGAAAATTCTTTGTAGGAGCTCTTAATTATTCAACTGTGGAAATTCAAAGGTATACTATCGGCCCTTTTCATTTTTATATCCGCTTTTTAAATTCTGATTTTGACTTTTTTTGCTCCATGTATTTAATTAAGTGGATTTGATATGATACATGTTGCGAATTGTGATCGATAATTATTTGACTTTGATTATGGTCTTGAGTTGCTAAAAAGGTAATGAAATGAGTGAAACAGATTTGGGTTTTCAGTATTTCTTTTTTTCTGTGTGTTTAAAATTATTTAATCCATTGATCCAATTCTTCTTTCATAATCTTTTCCTGTTATTGATTGATAGAATATGCAGTGGATGGGAATTTTGTGTTATTATTACTTATAATCAGATTATTCAGATGGGATTCGAATTTTTAAATTTTCGACATCAATAGCAAAGCTATATGGTTTCTTTTACATTATCAAGAGGTTTGAAGTTTGGAATTTAGTGATGTTATTCGTGTTAGTTTATGAAAGGATTATAATTTGCTGCTTTAGCATTTCTAAATACTTGAAAGCTTGGGATGAAGAAGTTATTCACCATTTTTTTGCTTTAGCAAATTCATTCATCTTTCGTTGAATCGTTTCGTCTAAAAGTTTGAGAAGAAACTCATTTATTTATTTATTTAAATTTAGTCTTTAACTCATCCTTTATGTCTGGTCTGGATTCATTTCTTGACCAAATGCTCAACACTATTACTGTTTTCACAAATGGTGTCGGAGAGGCTTGAACTAAGGTTCTTTGCATTTTCTTATAGTGCTTATTGGATCCTGCCTGCGGATTCTGTATTACTTTTGGTGTAAGGTGAAACATTAAGTTCGATACTTTCCTCTTGCTTTGGGATTACCCTTTTGTTATGCTATAAGAAGGGACAAGGAGAAGATTATGATTTAGTTGGAAAATAAGTTAGAAAGTTTTCTATTCTCTTGATTGGAATTTTTTTTTTTTTTCAAGGCATGAAATTCGAAAAACTGTTTAGCGTATAACATCCCTTGATTCTTATCAGTATGAGTATGACTTCACAATTTATTTTCAGTGCGAGGTACCTGTGAGAAATCACTTGATACAGAGTTTGTATTATCCTAGGTTGGACACTAACTTTTTACTTTTGTTTTCAAGGAACCAAAATTTAAAAGGAGGGTTGCAGCTGTGATGAATTATCGTCTCCCGGGACAAAACCAAAGACCAAGAGGATTAAAGGTTAAGCGTGGCTTTCAGTATGCATTACTCTTAGCTATTTTCATCTGGTTGCTGTATTGGATTAATTGCTCTCATAATGAGACAGAACATTATGCTCGGAAATTTCAAAGAAAGCTCGGTGAAGAACATGTTGCTGTCATTTTGGGGTGCAAAGTAAATTTTGGATGGTTAACTGGTAGAGGTGATCCAGAGTCGGAGAAAAATTTCATGACGAAATCAGAAAACAATGATGCCAGTGCTAAAGCTCACGAGTTAACTAAAACACCGAGAGAGAAAGCTAAGAACAAAATGTTTTACATCGAGAGAAAGGGAAATTCTCTGATTGATGAGAGAGATGATAGCAAGAATTTTGAAAGACGAAAGGATATCTCTTCGTACAAGGGACATCATAAAAGTTCTCTGACAAGTGCTTTGGCCAACAGTTGGAAAGTATCAGAGACAAACGTGAAAAAGATAGAAAATGGTTGGGGCGTAAGTGGTACTGAAATGAAGGAGAAGAAGGAGAAAGACAAACTCGAATTTGCTCTAGAAGTGGAAGGAAAAAATATGACAAGTGACCAGCATGAAACAGAAAATGGAGTGCAAGGATTTGATGATGAGAATGGGGTTCCACAAGATTTTAACGATGTTACAGAGTCTCAATTTTAGAGTTGGCACAGTTAATTTTAGAAAATACGCATTCAAATATAAAACACTATTTTCCACTTTGATATACGAACAATCATGTCTTCATTTATGTATTTTTTGCCGAAGGATTGAAATTTGACATGTTAAGATTTAGATTTTTATTGTAATTTAGTTGACATGGACCACATAATCTAACCGATTAAATTGTTTACTTATCTTTTGCTGACTTTTATGATGAAAATGATGATTTGGCTTAAAAAGTACGTTATTACTTGGTTTAAATTGCCAAGAAGTCTATTCTTTTCTTTCTAGATGCATCATAAAATCCTGGTGATCAAAAAGTTCGATGACTGAGCGTTCTGAATCGTTATAATTTACAAATGGAACCACACATTTCTTCAATAAATGATCATCTTATTGCTTCTCTTGAATAGGATGGTGAAATAGATTAGAACTTCAATGTCCAGGCGGTGGCAATTCTCAAGTTGTGTCAAGGATTTGTTCCGGTGGGTTACTCTCTCATCTAACCACCAACTGAAGTTCTCTTCCTTTGAAACTGCTCCATCTTAGTAAGATTATACCCTCTTTTATGGGAAAGTACTTTCAGAATTTTCCTTCTGCAAATTTGTGGAGACAATCAGAAGAAGAATAATATTTTTGCTGGTGCAGGATAGTCCATTCTTAGCAGAAAAATAGCTGAAAACATAGGCTGACTATCTGATGCACGCTTGGGGCTATTTATATAGGAATAAGATGTAAATTCATAGTTAATGGAATGTCCTAACTCCTAAGTTGATTTAATAAAGCAATTCAAGATTTTGTGTAAATTGTATCAGAGAAACTTCCTAGTATTTTAGAGCAAATCTGAAGCAATTGCGAGTGAAGGCTTCGGAGACAAAAACAACATATTACGATAAGGTAACTAGAGAGGAAGAGAATATTTAAAGGTCAACACATTAATAAGATCAAAGTTCTCAAATTAGATAAGTTGATTGACTACACATTTGTGCATTTAATTGTGTAAAAAGTTTATTATTTTTCAGGATCTTTAACTCCTCAAAACTCAATCAACTACTTTGTTCAAATTCATGTTTAATAGTTTTCTAATCGCACCTTTGGTATGTGATACTGAATAACATAACGAACAATAATTCTCAAATGGCTGAAGTTTTCAGATGAGATGATTGAGTGAATTGGAGCTTACATTGAGATTATGAAATGAGTAGAATAGTTTTGGCTTTTCAGTATTTATTTTCTTGATTTAGAAACACATGGGAAAAGGGCAAGGAAAGAGATAAAAACCAGCAGGAGATAAAAGGAGACAAATCATTTGATTGAAGCATTCCCCTGTATTATTTTGGTTTCAATCTATCATTTAGCCAAAACATTTTAATTTTATCCAGTTCTGATGGACTTTGTTATATTTAAATTTCGATTATTTTGACATCGAAGTTACTTATGGTTTTTCCATACCAAGAAATAACTTTGAAGTTTAGATTTGGCGATGTTATTCCTGCTAATTTCTTTATTTTGCTGCCTGAGTGAAATGGTTTTAATTTTCTCCTTTGGCAAAGCAAAAAACTTGAAAGCTCGGGACTAGAAAGTTATTCATCCAACATTTATTCGTTCGAATTTGTCTCCAACACATCCCTTTGTGCAAGCAGATTCTTTTTTCATCGAAAGCCTGATGAGTGCACAAGAGTTGAACTTAAGATTTGAGAGTTGAAGCACATCATCTAAATATGCTTAGACTCTTGGATAGAAGACAATGATTTCTTTAAATATAGTACATCACTCCAATTCATAATGTTGGAGAAGGGATTCCTTTACAATTGCGTGAAACAGCACCTCCACAGTAGATTCGAAGGCACTGGATAGTGCTTTCCTAAGACTTTATTTGTCCCTTACAAATGAGTGCACGTGTGATTCATACAAACCTTTAAGATACAGTAGAATCAAAGTAGATATCGAAATTTTTCATGAAATTTAAACTTTATAAATTTTACATAATTGTCAAGATCTTCATGTGAAATCACCGAGAAACTTAATTAATGCGGAACATACCTTGATCCGTTGATTTGAATCTTGAGTAATGAAACTTGATATTTAAATCTTCAATTTAATTGCTTCAAACATTCTTCTTAATTCTTGATTCTTGATTGTGGGTTTATGTATCTTCCTCTTCAATATGTTTTCTCTTATATTCTTGTGTTGATGGGATGATACAAAAATGAGAAATTCACATATAAATTGTGGACCATAACTCTATATATAGTTTTCATATATATTCGGCCCATTGTTAAATGCAAACCCTAATGGATCCGGTCTCTACACATATAGTTCGGCCCACACTTCATTTAGATGCCCAAAACTCAATTACCTAATTCTATATTAGATCACTTTAATTTTGAATTTAACTTCAAGATAGCATTTTTATACAATTAATTACATATGTCAGTCCACATGACAAATTTAATAATTTCTCAATAATCTTCCATTTGGGCCACATATGTTACCTTATAAATGTGTATAACCTTATGAGTTCAAAACTTTTGCTATTATAACCAAAAGTATCTTCAAACAATATCGTCCATTGATTATATCAATATAGGATCAAAGCGATCTTTGTTACAAATATCATAACTAAACACTCAATGGTCACATACATCAATACAATCAAATGGTATAGATCAAGTGTGGATGTGCAGCATGAAAATTACATATAATGCGATCCAAACATGTTTATTTCCAACTAGTTCTACTTTATTATTTAATACTTTATGAGATTAAGCCAAAAAAAAAAAAAAACTTTGATCAGAATGAAAACTGAACTGAATACTGAAATAAATTTGAACGTGCACAATCATAATTATGTGTTAAAAGACAACATCCAAAATAAAAAACTCTCACTAAACTATCATATCATCAAAATTTACAACATCCATGTGAGCGGTGTGCTCATGAAAGACATTGGGTGGTAGACCTTTAGTGAATGGATATGCTATCATAGAATTTGTCCCAATATATTTTATAGTAACCTGATCACTTTGAACTCTTTCTTTAACAATTAGGAATTTGATGTCTATGAATTTAGACTTTGTTGAACTTCTATTGTTATTTGAATACATGACATTGACTTATTGTCACAAAATAACTTAAGTGGTATTTCAATTCCATGTATAACCCGTAGCCCAGTGACAAAATTTCGCAGCCACATTCCTTGATTGGATGCCTCATATTATACTATAAAATCCGCTGCCATGGTTGAAGAAGCTATGAGTGTCTATTTAGCACTCTTCCAGGATATAGCTCCTCCAGCCAGCAAGAAGACATAGCTCGATGTGGATCTCCTAATGTCTTGACATCCAGCAAAATCAGCATCAACATAACCAATGATATCCAATTGGTCCGATTTCCTGTATGTGCTCATGTAATCTTTTATTCTCTGTAAATACCACATAACCCGCTTGGCTGCCTTTCAATGATCAATCCCAGGGTTATTTAAATATTTACCTAGCATTCCTACAATGAATGCTATATCCGGACGCGTGCATACCTGAGCATACATTAAATTCCCAATTGCTGAAGTATAGGAAATTTTCTGCATCTACTTTACTTCAAGGTCATTCTTAGGGCATTGATTGAGATTAATTGTATCTCCCTTAGCAACAGGGATATCATCTGGTTTGCAATCCTGTATCTCAAATTTCTTAAGTACCGTATTGATATAGATCTTTTGTGATAATCCAAGAATACCCCAAGAACGATCTCGATGTATCTGAATCCTTAATACAAAAGAGGCGTCACCAAAATCTTTCTTCTCAAAATTCTTTGATAGAAATCTTTTGATTTCGTGCAATAAGCTTATATCATTGCGGCAAGGAGTATTTCATCAACATACAATACCAGGAATATATATTTACTCCCATTGAACATGTGGCATACACAATCATCAACCACATTCATCTCAAAATCAAACGAGATGATTATTTGATAAAATTTGTGATACCATTGACGGGAAGCCTATTTAAGCCCATAGATGGATTTCTTTAATTTGCAAACAATCTTCTTTGAGTCTCCTGACACAAAGTTTTCTGGTTACGTCATATATATCGTCTCATCAATGTCACCATTAAGAAACGTCGTCTTTAAATCCATCTGATGTAGCTCAAGGTCAAAATGTGCCACAAGCGCTATTATAATCCTGAAAGAGTCTTTCGTTGAAATTGGAGAGAAAGTCTCTTTGTAATTGATGCTTTCCTTGAGTAAAGCCCTTTGCAACAAGACAAGCCTTATATCTTTACACATTACCCTTCGAATCCCTCTTGGTTTTATATATCCATTTGCAACCAATGCATTTCGTACATTCAGGTAATAGGACAAGTTCCCAAACGTCATTGTCTTTCATGAACTTTATTTCCTCATCCATAGCATTCATCCACTTTTGAGAATTATTACTTTTCATTGCTTGATGAAAGTTGATAGGATCTTCTTCCATCAATCCAATGCCACCCTCATGTTTTTGGAGAAATATTATAAAGCGGAGTCGCATTTCTCCTTTCTCAAAGAATTGGGCATTTCTCGTTACGAAAATTGATTTGGTATTGGGATCATAAAATTTGTAACCCCTTGACCTTTCAGAGTATCCAATAAAATAGCAATTGAATCCAGTTTATTTTTCGATGGCCTATAAGGCCTTGCCTTAGTTGAACAACCCCAAATGTGTAAGTGCTTCAAACTAGACTTTTTGCATGTCCAAAGCTCCTAAGGGGGTTTGACATGAGCAGTTTTTAATGCTTCTTCATAAAGAGATTCTAGCAAGGTGGAATGACTAATCATACTCCTTACCATGTCCTTAAGTGTTCTAGTTCGTCCTTCAGCAATACCATTCATGATAGGAGAACCGACATGGTGTACCGTGAGACGATTCCACATTCCTCTAGAAATTTAGCAAAGGCTCTGAGAGTTGTTTTCCTGATATGTCATATCTACCATAGTATTTACCACCACTGTCAAATCTAATATAAGCCTTGAATACATCAAGTGATTGAGATTTTTTCATGAATGAGATACATGTAACCATAATAGGAATAATCGTTTATGAATGAAATAAATGACTATTGACCATTCCAAGAAGTCGAAGGGAATGGCTCACAGATATCCGTATGAATTAGTTCTAAGATGTTTAAAGTTTTATCAACACCTAATCTCCTTATGTTTTTTGTTTTCCACTAATGCAATTTACACAAACGTTTAAATCTGAAAAATCAAGGAAATCAAGAATTCCTTATGACGCAAGTTTTTCAATTCTCTCATGAGAAATATGACCTAAACGTTTGTGTCATAATAAAGTGAAATTCACATTGATTAATTTACGTTTAATACCTCGTGAATCGAGATATCGTCTAAAAGACAAAACTACAAAAGTCTCTTTCAAATCCAAATAAAAACTGGTCTTTAATAATAATAATCTAAAATTCCATGTAGCCTCTACTTCAACTAATTTGCCGTTGTCCACATAGATGAATCTTTCAGCATCATTTGGCTTTTGCCTGTTTAAACAACCCTGTATAGACACACTTATATGAGTAGTGATACCGGAATCAATCCACCAAGTATGTCTAGGTACAGAAACTAAATTAACCTCAGAACAAACCAAAGTGAGAAACGTACCTTTCTTTATACGTTAAGCGTGGTATTTGGTACAATCCCTTTTCAAGTGTCCCGGGATTTCACAAAAGTAACAGCCAGGCGATTCATCCCTTTTAGGCTTTTGCTGCTTCTTTTGAGTCTGATCGGGTGTAGCTTTCTTATTCTTTTTTTTCTTGAACTTGTCCTTAGAGGTACTAGGCAAGTGAACACTTTCAGTCCTTTCTTGTTTCAGTCTTTCTTCTTCTTCCACACAGTATGAAACGAGCTCATTTAGAGTCTACTTCTCCTTTTGACAGTTATAACTGGCCTTGAATTGATTGAATTGTGAAGGAAGACAAATAAAAACTAAATGCATGAGCAAATCATCAGATAGCTCAAGCTTTAGTGCCTTTAGTTTTGAAACAATATGAGATATCTCCATGATATATTCCCGAATATTTTCTTTACCTTTATACCTTAGTGAAATTAAGTTCACCAAAAGTGTACTAGCTTCAACCTTATCGCTCTTTGCAAAGCATTTTTCAATTTCAGCAAGAAATTCCTTGGCAGTAGTTACCTTATCGGACACAGTGCTCTGAATGATTCTGGAATACCACGCTTCATGATCATAAGACAAATACGGTTTGGACGATCCCATTTATCAAAGTCCCTATTTTCATTAGCGGAATTTTTATCCCTAAGTGTAGCGAGTTGTTCAGTCCTTATCGAAAGGTCTAAGTTCATGCAGCCAAGAACGATCTAAACGTTCTCTTTCCAGTCCTTAAAGTTAGTTCCATTTAGCACAGAAATAGAGTTGATGTTCGTAGATATTGTAGAAGCGGAATAGTTAATTGGATAGAGAAAAAAGCCAAAGAAATATGTTCACATTATAATCTGTATTAAACAATTAATTAATTCAAATAATGATAAACCCCATCACAAGAGATCGAGCACAACATTGATATTTAGTCTTTGGACAGAAATACCAACTTGTAAGTGATACTTTTGTTATAGTAATCAAATATTAACAATAAATTATGTCAAACAATAAACTTATCTTTAGATCGATTTATTGTTCA
Source organism: Fraxinus quadrangulata (assembly GCA_903798255.1). NCBI lineage: Eukaryota > Viridiplantae > Streptophyta > Magnoliopsida > Lamiales > Oleaceae > Fraxinus > Fraxinus quadrangulata. The sequence continues at coordinate 25,736 of CAIGRB010054571.1, read as the reverse complement.
CATAAAACAAAATTTTATAATTGTTACATATTTACTACCACATGTATGTAAATAATTCGGTCAAATATTAATCTTACTTTAGGCCGGTCAATACCTGCATAAATTAAGTTCACACAACCTTCCTAATATTCCAAATAAATTAATCTAAGCAAGAGATGTCACTTTGGTAACATGTTGCTTCAACTAATTTATTTAGGAAAATTAGTTATCCAAAATAAATTTTAAATACCAAAATTTGAATATTAATTGTTTATTGTTAATTCTTTTATTTTATTTTGAAATTTAGGCGGCCTAAGAGTTAATAA
>CAIGRB010054539.1:40604-88694 GCA_903798255.1 Fraxinus quadrangulata | reverse complement strand
AATTACTCCTGGTTATATAGTTGAGCCCCCACCCCACTCCCCAAAGCATTTTTTTGAAAAAAATAAGCTCTCTGGTCCTTTAACTCAAAGAAAGAGATTTTTGGGTTAGAGCATTTGGTATAAATTCATATTGCGGATAAAACATTTCATCTGTTGTTTATCCATTTCTACTTTTTTGCTATACTAATTTGTTAGCTCTACACATCCACTTACTAATTGATGCCTTCACTTACCTGAGTAGGATGGATTTTGTCAAGCCATCGGCCAAAATCTTGGTTTAGAGGACAAGTCTGCACTTGAACTTGTCGAGTGCTTATACTTTTGTACTGTGTTACTTCGCTTTATAAATAATCAGAATGTTATTGAGGAATTTAAATAATTATGCACATTCTTAACAACCACAAGACTACTTAGAAAATGTGAATAACTAGACGCTTAGCAACTACAGCATATGACTATTCCTTCCTTCTAACGTATTTCACATACTATGATTGCATCACTATGTAAGTGCATATAAAAACTATGACCATTTCGAACAGGAAAGCATGGTCACTGTACTAGAGCTTGCAGAAATGAATAATGGAACCATCGATGGCACTTCCTCATGCCTTTTACACAACAATAGATTTGCATTATATTCTTTCTTCTCCTCCACGGAATAAAAAAAGAGCTGAGCCCGTAAAATTGCTTTATTCAGGCTATTAATATCAGTACATTCTTTATACCTTCATTTTACCAATTCATTGCCTCCTCGCATTCCTCATTGTGCGTGTTTTACACACAAGTCTTTCAATGGTCTGAGAAGACAGTTCGACAAGATCTCTTTTAAGCTACTGAAAATAATGTTGGTTTTCACATTTTTTTTCATCCAGGAGCTATTATCGTTGCACTCAGGATAACTGTCGTGTGAAGAAACGCGTGGAACGACTAGCAGAGGATCCAAGAATGGTGATAACCACATATGAAGGGAGGCATATACATTCACCATCACATGATGAAGATGATTCTCAAGCTTCATCTCAATTTACTAATTTCTTCTGGTAGCTAGTGTGAAGAAGATCAAGTGGTGTATGCTTTTTGCTTTTCAATACTTTGAAATTTGAATTGTGACAATAAACCCGCTATATAGTTTACTAAGCATATATATATGTGTCACATCTCTAAGTCCTTGTTTTAACGGGCCTACGTACAGACATTTTCATGTTATGTATACGAATTTGTTTGATAAGCAAGATCATGCAGTACTGGATAGTATTATGAAAAAAAGAAAAGCAAAAAAAAAAAAATGAATTTGAATCTTGTTTATACCTTAAGATCTATGTAGTACTGCGTAACAAACATGTAGTCGTGAATTTGTTGTTTAAATTAGTGTCAATTTCAATTTTCATGTTACCAAATGCTCCCTTTCTAATTGTATAATTAAATGGCTGGAATTTATTACATTACTTGAATCCTAATGTCACGTATACGTTCAGTTTTTTTCCCCCAAAATAATTTTTTTATAAATTTGTATAGATTGGAAGGGATCAGTTGATCAACTTTCAAAATACAAATACACTGCATTAAAATATATCAAGACTTCCATAATATTTTTTTCCAATTTTACTGATTACGCCATAATGGATTAATTGTATAATTTATTATTATCGATTATTTCTTTTTTTTTTTTTTCATACTTACTGTGTAACTCATTAATAAGTTTATGTGAATTCTCTATTCTTTTCAGTATTTATGTCTTGCTTATTATTAATTTAGAGTTTCTAACTCACGGCAACGAGAAGATTAATTTTAGATATCATATATAAAAGAAAATTGTGACTCATATAAATAAAATGGACAATTTGATACAATAATTGCTCGATAGTTTTTATTAAATAGCAAATGAATATCACAAAATGCAGGAAATTATAGGAAGGGAGATCTAAAAAATACACTCTCGATATAGCGTGTATTTAAAAGGTATATTTATACACACACACACACACTATATCGAGGGTGTATTTTTATACGTAGTATAAATGTACATTTATAAATACACGCTATGTATAAATATACATTTTACAAGTTATATACATAGTGTATTTTGTAAATTTTCCAATTTAAGAAAAAATGTTGAAGATTAACTCCTCTCTAGACATTATTTGCGAGTTTCCAAAAAAAAAAATGTCTTTAGATTTCACCAGCTTGAATAAATGGAAGACCAATAGCTTCTCCTTGCAACCCATCCCATGCCAATTTTGGGCCTTTGTTGAAATTCAGTACTCACTAATTGTGGCTCCTCCTGATAAATAATCAATTAGAGTATGAGAAAATTACCATCAGCCCTACATTTTAAGTTTCAACTTCAAAAATTAAGAGGTTGTTCTCTTTGCCGTTTTCGCCCATTTTTCTATTTTCGATTTTTCAAAACAGTGAAAACACGTTTACTTACCTATTTTCAAAAACGAATTTCCAAAAACGAGTTTAAAATTTACAAAGAAAATCGAAAACGTCAAAAATGTCGTTTTTGGTGTTTTCAGTTAAAACCAAGCCAAAATTTTCAAAGCGTGTTTTCGCTGTTTTCAACTATGTCATCAACAAAAACCACCGCCATCACCGCTTGCATCATACTGCCGCACCGCCAAAAGAACTACAAAAGACTCTCTCTCTCTCTCTCTCTCTAAAATAATCGCTCTAAAAAATTTGTCTACGAAGCTCCTCTAAAAAACCACCACTAGAATTCATTGTGATCGATGGAAAACAGAAAAAGGCCATCGTAAAGCTCCATTCTAAAACATAATTCATATCATTTACTACATTTCAATTTATAAAAAAAAAAAATTGAAGAATAAAGTACTTTCATCGTCTGCTTCTCCTTTAGAGATACGATTTTATCTAAATGAGACTGAGTTCCACGAAAAATTGTACTTTTAGTAGAGGTGAACACTAATCTATTAAGATGATTTTTGAACTATTTTCAAACCAAACAATTTTAAACGATATCGAAAATTTTCAAACAAAGTCAAACCTTTTCATTTTTCAAATGTTATTATTCGATTTTTGAAATGTTGAAACTTAAACCGATAAATATCCAAACCAGCGATTTTAAAACCATGATTTCGATTCAAAATGATTAGTATAGCAAACCCCCTTAAAACGAAAATGGTATTTATTGCCCTTTTTGGTGCTATTTGCGTCGATTACTCGTTCTATTAAAGCAACAATAGGTCTGATCCATAGCTGGATGGTAAAATGGGCCTATGAAGTTAAGTAGGCCCAGGAGTCACTATCAACAAATTTTCAATGGTAGATACAAATATCATTAATGTACTAAAATAATTGATATCAAGCAATTAGAGATTCACACAAGCTAAATGTTCTAACTAGCGAAAAGTGTAGGTCTAAAGAGCAAGTACGATTTCTAATACTTGTGTATAATTACATAGTAACAAACGTTCAACAGAGATTAGATTGGTATCGATTGAATAAAATTTGGTCACTACTTATTTATGTCAACAGTACAAAAAGAAATCGAGATTTTTTGAAGAACCACCATAGAGAGAGGGGATTTGAAGTCACTCCTGCCTATAGAAAAAGCCCACAAAAAGTAGGATATAAAATAAATGTAGTACAAGACACTAATACCTAAGTATTGCTTTTAGGTTCTTGAAAACTTCCAAGAATTTTGTCCCATAAAGAGTCCTCATATGAAGACCAAAAGTAACAAGTTGAAAGGGCAAACAAAACAAACACACAACAACGTAGCAGACTTGATTTACGAGCATTTATTTTTGTATTCTGAATGGAAGATGAACCTCGATTTTTTTTTTTTCATACTATAAACAAGTTTGAAATTTCATGAAAAAACAAAGCACGAAAATAACTTTAAAACGAAATGGACCAAATTATTGTTTTTTTCTCGCATAAGAAAAGCATATTTAAAATGCATGAATGATTGATGAGATGAGTCAACAATAAGGACTAGAGCCCGTTTGACATTTCTTTTGCTTTAATTTTTACTTTCGGTAAGCTTTTAAAATAAGTTATCTTAATTTTTATTTAAAAATTAATTTTTAAAGCACTCTCCATTCTAAAAGTGAAGCTACATTGAACAAGTTTCTTCTAAAATCTCTTCTAATTGATAAAAGTATTTTCATAAAATTAGCTAAACATATCTAAAAGTTACTTTTGAACCTCAAAAATTCATTTAGTTTTTTTTCAAAATCATGTCAAACGGACCTTAACAAATTGATTAAAATTTGAGAGAGAAACAAAAGCACGTGAGGCCTGATTAAAGTATGATATTATTCACATACTTCCAAACCAACTCCTTGGATTATTCCTTCTTGTCACGTGGTACCTCGTGACTCGCACGTTCAAACCCTAATTCCTAGGCATTTGTATTTCGTTTTCTAAACCTTGGCATTTTAGTCTTTAATGTGAAAACTTCACTACTAACATTCTTGTAATTGGCTATGCACTCGGCTCGTCCTTATACAGCTCAAGCAGTTCATAGGCTGAGCTTAGATGAATCGAGCCAACAACGACTCGATCCATTTGTCACCTTCTACAACTAACATTGACTCAATCAAACAAGATCATTTTTTTTTAATTATCTTCTAACTGAGCTCCATTTTTTTCAAAAAAATGAATTTTCTAAAAATATTATGATGGGGAATGCGTGGTTATAAAAAAAAAAATATTAAATTTACATGTAATATTATTTTATTAAAAATGTAGTAGAAATGAGGTCAAATCACTACTGTGGAATTCATTTTGATGTAAAAAAAAGGCACTCTAACAAGGGCTAATTGTAAGACTACACGTTTTTAGATATAACAGGATGTAAAAATTTATTGGTATTCTATTCAACCAAATGGATGATTTTCTCCCCACATACAAATCTCATATTTGTTAAGAGATAGATCTCACATTGATAAAAATGAAAATATAGACCAACTTATAAAAGTTTGGATTATTCCTGTTAATATGAATAATTTAAGATGAAATCTCAAACTTTAACAAGAGTTCATTAAGGTTCAACGAACAACTCAATTTGATTACGAATTAAAAAAAAAATTAATATGTGAATTTCAAGATTGGCAACGAGCCACCCTCTTACGAGACATGTTAAGAAATAAATTTCATATCGAATAAATATGAAAATATAAATCAATTTATACAAATTGATATGAAAATGCTGTTAAGTTGGCATCTCCTTTAAATACGTCGAGTAAATCTTTTGCTTTCTTTGACAAGAATCAATAAGATATTTGTAAGGTTTCTTGTCCAAACGAAATTCATTAGAATACGTAGTTGCCATACCTTCGTCCTAATCAGTACAATGAAGTTGGTTCATAAAGTCTTGTTGACTTTGCACAATTCTGATTCATAGAATGAAAATTACATTAGAAAAATTGACCAATAGGAATTCCTTAAATTAATAATAATTATCCAAGTGAGGGGCCGTGAGTGGGTTTTGTTTCTCTATCGATGGCCGTCTTTGTCCCATCCAGTAATTAAAGAGTTTGGGCCCACATATTGGGTTATTGCACGTGAAAGATCCAGCTAAGCTTTTCTCAAAGTCATCAATAATTTTTCTCTGCCCACTTGCCCGCATTAAACTGACCGCGAAAGCACTTTGCCCCCATACTTTAGCACGCCATGGACCGACGGCTCAATTCTAGTCAACTTTGCCCCCATACTTTAAAATATGTGTTAATTAATTTAAAATTAATATCAGGAAATTTAACATGATAATGAATGTTAAATCATTTATACTAAATGAATATATTTTAATTTTCAATTAAGTAAAATTGGATGCGAATTAACATACATAAAATGTGAATAAGAAAAATGTATGTGAAATTTTAATTAACTTATAATTAGAATCAATAATACTGAAATGTATAGATGATGATGAATATTAATAAATGAATGTTAATGCTAATTAATTGAGAATTAATAGCAAGGAATACATTTATGAATAATATTTTGCAGTGTTTATTACAGTTTGTGATTATGTTTCATGTAGTAAAAATACATAAGTGAAATGAATATGTTAAATGTACATTGATGATAACTAAATAGTTGGCAAACTAATTCATGATAATATTGTTCAAATAGTTAAAACAAATACGATATATGAATTAACATGAATGTTAATTAATTTAGAATTAATACTAGGAAATTCATACATAAATAAAATGACACAATTAAATGAATATGTCAATTTTACATTGATTATAATTAAATATATATTGAAAAACGAAAAGTAAGATATTATTAAAGTAATTGAATTATAGTAATGTTAGAAATGTCCAAAATTGATTTTCATTTGATGTGATATTTAATATATTATAGATAAAGATATATCCTACTAAATTCAAAAATAAAAATAGCATTGTTAAGTCCCTATTTAGTTTATCTAAGAATTAAATTTTTAATAGATTTAATAAAAGTTAACGTAATGTGTTGTTGAAAAGTTGATAAAAGTTGTAAATTTTCTAAAATGTTGATTGAAAATTAATTTAAGAAAAATGAATTTTAAAAAAGAGGGCCAAACATGTACCAAAATTTTCCGAGTTACGATTAAAAGTATTCTGGTTAGTCAAGCATGTCCATCTAGCTTCTCATGTGTCAAGTAACATGTATCCGACCAACAAATGTAATTTCTTGAGTTATGATTATTAGTACATTGGTTAGTTGAGCATGTTTATCTAGTTTTTCATGTGTCAAGTAACATGAATCCGAACGACCAACTAATGTAATTTTTGAGTTATGATTATAAGTATATTGATTAGTCGAGCATGTCAATCTAGTTTTCCATGCATCAAGTAACATGAGTCCGACCGACCAACTCACTCATGTAACATTTTGTTAGATATTTATCTCATCGTCAATTAAACAAAGAGAGAGTTCCTCGTCTAGTTAGAATTGTGTAATTGCAAATGCTCACATCTTTTTCTTCTGAAAAATAGGAGAAAACTTCTCATTTAGAGAGTTTCATTAGTGATGACAAAATTCTAACTCTAGACCCACTCCACGTTGCCCCCTATTGAATAGTAAACATGATGGGGACATCGAACATAGTCCTCATTGCGAATTCCTCAAACTCAAAACCATTTTTTTTTCTTTTATTATATTTTTCAATCTAAATCGTATTTTAAAAATAATTGTTTTCTCTTATTAAATTCTTCAATCTAAATCGTATTTCGAAAATAAAATAAAATATTAAATATAATTAAATCATTTTTAATCATGACCCGACCCGTGGTCATCCTTAAGCCTATGGACAGATCAATAAATAGTAAGCTTGACATTTAATTGATGGATAAGAAGTATATGAAGCTTGAGATACTCAACCAATCATTTATTAAAAGGGAAAGAGAAAACTATCTAAAACTTATATAAATTCTTACCCATGTGGAAAACGTAGTTATATATTTTACACGTGTGAAAAACAGAGTTATATTATATTTATTGTGGAGAAGATTTGAAATATAAAATTATTGACAATGAACATTTTTTGCTCAAACGTACACACGCTTGCTAATTGTTACACTTCATGAACTTTTTGTAGGCCTAACAGAGATGAACACGATTCGATTTGGACGATTTGAGATAAATTTTCAAATCAAACCAGATTTGAAGTTTTTTCAAACCAAATCAAATCACTTCGACTTCTAAACCAAACCAATCCAAACCAAACCATTTTTCTCGATTTGATTCAATTTATATATATCATCTAAGTTAAATTATAAATATTAATTTAAAATTTCACGTTAAAATATAAAGTGTATCATTAAAAAAGTTATAAATCAAAATTATATAATTATAATCATTATAATGCAACATCATGATGTAAATATTTTAAACTCTTAATCGATACTAATGGCGTCCATCTGCAATTATAATGCAAAATTCATTATTTCCATAAATATAAAAATATAGTACATTAATTCATCGATTATAGTTAAATGATATGAAATAACTAATAAAAGGAAATGAATAAAAAAATTCAAATAAAATAATACCTAACTACTGTAACTTTTGTGAATCATCCAATATTTCAACTCCATCCAAATATTGACGAATTACTTTAAAGGAGCCCAACAATTATTAGAACAAAATAACATAACTACCAATAAATATATAGAAAACAATTACCAAAAAATAAAAGAATTTGGATAATCTGACTTGAATTTAGGCAAAATTTGAGAAAATTATTAGTAGACGGTAAATGAAATGTGTAAGTTTGAATTAAAATCTAAATTTAATTATTTGCTCAATTGTATTGGAGGATCGATGAATATGGTTTATCAGCAATTGTTCTATACTTTACCCAATTTGAGGGTTTTACATTCACGGTTGTGATTACTGATAAGTATTTGGATATGATTTAATTAATTAATTAAGATATATAATTGTCAAATTGAGTTTACTTGAATTATATTAATATGGATGTATATTTTTATCTGAAATGTGTTTAGTTTTAATTGGTTAAATAAAATTTAGACTAATTTTTTTTCAGACATTTTTTTTCTAAACGGTTTAGCCGTTTAAAACGATTTGCAAAAATTGAAACCTAGAACAAACCAATTCGAAGATATTTGTTTCGGTTGAAAACCAAAATATTGACGAAACCACGTAGAACCAAACCAACGATTTCAAAAAAATGATTTCGATTCGATTTTGTAGTTTGACGGTTTCGTTGTTCAGCCAAAGGCCGACATTAGGAAAAAAAAAGGCTGTTTGATTTTATACCATCCGTCCACGTGTCAATTTTTTGCATTTCTACCATGTAACTTTTTTTACATATTATTTGTTGGGATGTTTTTGTTTTCAAGATCTTGTCCTTGCTGTATTTATTCTGAATAATGATATCTAACATGAATTGTGTAGAACTCAATTTAAGTATCGGAATATAATATATTTTATCAAATGGGTATAATTTAAAGTCACTAATTCTGTCATATAAATTATTTTCGTGACCCCCTCAAAATTTCGACTACCACACTACAAATTTTCAATTATTTGATAGAAATCGGTGGTCGATTGTTCCAATAAAAATAATGTATTTGAGCGAGCCCTTACTCTTTGAATTAACTAAAATTGAGTGTGTTTAAGGGAATAAAATGGTGCACGAATCAGAAAGCGACAGCAGCTTAAAATCTAGACAAGATGTGGAAATGCAGTGGCCCACTTGCTGTCCACTCTACCTAATATATCTACATAATATTAGCATTATTCAAAATATATAGCTTTCACTATGTGTGTTTTTTTCTCTCTTTCTCTCTCACACACACACGTACAGAATTTCTCCATCCATTATCCCTTTACTATTCATAACCACGAACCCTGTCCCATACAGTTACATTTGTCTTCAAATTCAGTCTCTCTCTCTCTCGCACAGACACACATACACACACAGCTAATAAATGTAGGGCCCATTTGACAAATTTTTTATCTTTAATCCGACTTTTTGTAGAAGAATTTATTGAGAAAGTTACGTTAGATCAAATTTCTTTTAAAAAAAAAAACTTCTAAATATACGCGACACTTTCAACAAACTATTCAAAATGAGTTCAAACCATTGTTAAACCGAACCTACTCGGTTACCCGGAAAATTCAAGGCAATGAAATTCCTTGAGTATAATTGGTCAACAAATTTCTATCATCGATGGAAAAGATTGCCTTCTTCGTTCGCTTTCAATTCAATTTTAGGTTGATTCATCTAAAATTTGAATAAATTATTTCTTATTTCAGTGAAATCAGTGTAACTTATTTATTTTTTGATTAATAAATAAGTTTAATTATTTTGAAATTTATTTTAAGTGAAATTATAAATTTAGTCAACCTCCACACAAGCCAGTTTGACAATAATTATTTTCAAACATTTTTTTCTATATATTTATTTTCAACTACACATTTCACATAATTAAATATTCTGCACATAAGTCGAAAACTTTTTTCCTACTTTTTAACTACACATAATTTTAAAAAACACTGTTCAAAACTTTAGGTGCTGTTTTTTTATATTTCAGTTTTGAGTTTTGAATTTATTTTGGGTTTTATGTTTTGAGTATCTATTTTGAGATTGTTGAAATATTTTTTTTTTTTTTTGTATTTTGAAAAATTGTTTTGAAAATACCAAAAATGCGTTTTAAAATTTTTGGTTTGATTATAACTGGAAACACTCAAAACAACAAATTTGTCGTTCTTGTTTTGTTTTTTGTAAATTTTTAACTTGTTTTTAAAAACGCGTTTTCGAAAATAGGAAAGAGAACACATTTTTACTGTTTTGAAAAATCGAAAATAGAAAAAAACTTGAAATGTTAAAGAGAATAATATCTTATTTTCTTTAATTAATGGTTGTCAAACAGGGGCCAAATGTCCAACTTATTAGAATAAATAGTCAGTTTGAACATTTTTGCCCTTGAGTTTTAGATCACGAGAGTCACGTACAATTTCTGCATTCGCATCGACTTTGTGTCACGTAAGGACCAAATTTACAAATTTAAATAAGTTGAGGAACTAAAATTTCAAATTTTATAAGTTGATGACCGATGACAAAACTATAGTGAAATATTGAGAAACCCAACCCTAATTTTCCCTTTGGGTTTGGGGTTTATCATTGATCAGACACGGTAATTCCAATAATACACGTTAATCAGTGAAAATATCAATTAAATTTTAGCTTCGTACAAGCTACACAGATTTGCTAAGTTGGCAAAAAAAAAAAAAACCCCCATTATTCCGGATTTAGGAAAAGTAATTTAGGAATATTCAAGAAATAATATCGAATTAATTAGAACACGTGGATCTCACAACTAAGACTTATCGTACAACAATATATGATAATTTGTGTAATGTAAATTCGGAGCTACGAACAACAAGAATAGTGGTACCTGCTGCTAGTGACGGTGCACATTTTATCGTACTTAAGTTGTCTAATTGAATTCAATTTGATATTAGATTTAAATAGATCTTTGTGCTCCATGGAGATCGGACAAAAAATGTGGTCCTCGTCAAAAGTAAAAGAAAAATCGAAAAACATACCTAAATTAAAATGGAAGATGAAGAAATGGCCTTCCCTTAAGTCAAAGACAGCTAATTCATCGTACTAACATGTCTTCCGATGGAATTAGGTGTCTACGGGTATCTTCTGCAAGAGCCCCTATTAATTCAACCACCGACTTATTTTTCACATGAGTGTGCTAGTGCAATTATAGAAGCCGCACAATGCCTAATGAGGTATTTGGGTTTCTCGTGTAATCATCCAAATTAGACTCATAAGAAAATTATGAAAATGTGGAGATCAAATAGGGAGATTAACTTCATTGATCTGGACCACGACTACTTCATCTTCTAATTGACTGCTGAGGAGGATTAGAAAAGAGCTATTATTAGAGAACCTTGGATGAAAGCAATTCTTATTATGAATGCAAGTTTCATTTGTGTTTAGAAAAGACAGTATTAATGTAAATTCGATTAGATTTATATAATTATTTCAAGAATTTTGATCATTTCAACTTTACATATCATTCAAAATCATTAATTGAGCTCTTTTTCACTTTAAAAAATAAAAATCACAGAGTTTTCTTTTGTATCGAAGATAGTACTATCGACTTGTATATTACATTACACCTCGAGTTAATATTCCGCACTTAAATCATTTAACTTTCTTGACATGAAATTACTAAAATCTTAGAAGTTGTAAATCTTGAACATGCATATTTGTTTACTACTCTTTGTTCCCTTAGTTGTGAACCACAAAAAGACAACCCATGAGTGTTGCAACTTGTTCACGAGATGAAGACAATTTTTGAAACTCATCGATTACAAAACACATTAAAATTTTTTTAACCCAATTGCCCAGATATTAATTTGCAGTTTTTGTGTACATGCATTGAAACTCTAACAAGATGTTATTATTTTTGTACAGTCTAGCCATGGAATTGAATACTTTGAGGAATTAAATAAACAAGTTGATAAAAGATTTGCAAATAAAGTAATTGGATGGTCCAACATCAATATTCATCACTTTTTAAGGTAAAATGTGCCCATTTTTCTATTGTAGAATGCATAATCTTCAAGCAAAGAATGCACGTGCACTTGGGCATGCATACACATATTTAAAACACAAAACCAATGTAAATCATCTTAAAAGAAGTAAATATTACAGCATCTTTCGAGACATTCACATGTCGAGAACCTGTCGAAAATGTTAATCATACTCTATAGGCCACAAAGAGCACGATACGTACACAGAGAGTTTCTATAGGTGATTCTTGAACAGTAAGAATCGAAATTAAATTCTCAAATTCGGGATTATTACTAAAATTTCTTACATTGAACGAATGGAGATCTCTACTTTGCATCTCATCATTCTCGAAGGGTCCAATTAATAATTGGCAACTTTATTTGATTGCCAAAGGAGACCACGATAAACTAAACCATGCACAATTAAGAAGGTTGACTCGGTCAAAGATCCTGTATTATTAAGACAATGAAATTACTAATTTATCCTTGATATTATTGGATCGATGGTATATCTGTTTTTCTTTTTTTCTTTTTTTTTAAAGTGAGAGAAACAGGTAAAAATGGCTGGGATATTGAGAGAGAAGGGCCCACAACTGGAAACACGATTTTGGTCTTAACGGAGATTAGATTTGTGACTTGCATGCATGCACGACAAGGGACGCGTATTGGCTTTTATATAATTTTATAATCATTAAAAAAATTGGAGAAAAATAAAAAGAATAATGATGAGAATGGAAAAGTCCAAAAAACCCATCACTTAGTCACCATCACTGTGTGAGGTCACAGATCCATTTGATCCAGCAGCAAAATTTTCAAAGAATAGATCTGAAACTGAAGAAGTTCTGTTTCAAGACAGCAATGGAAACTTGTAAGAAACATAACAAACTCAAAACTGTATATGTACAACATTGTTACAAGTTAAAAACATCCTTTTTATGTATAATAACAAGATTTCTTAAGGGTCTAATGGTACATACAATAATTTTGGTAGAAATACAAGCGTAGTTTTACACCGATTGACATGGTATCAGAGCCGGAAAAATTGGAAGGTGAATGAATGCTAGCCATCCCCTTCTTATCTTTGCCAAGGAATCCTCAATTTTTGGTTCAAGCTTTCACAAGTTCTTGCTTGACTCGTTGCCTTCTTTTATGCTCATTTCTACCCCTTCGACTGCACTAAAATCGCTAACCTCTTCTGTGATCGTGGAAGCAGTGCTGTCCATTCCCGAGCCTGCTTGAATTTCTTTGAACATTGCCATGACTTGAATCATAGTGGGACGCTTCCGAGGTCGATCATCTAAGCAAGCACATGCAACTTTTAGGTGTTGTAATAATTCAATCTCTAAGGTCGGATCCTCTTTAAACAACTCAGGATCAAAAACATCGCTTATTCTCAGTTTAGCGTGTTGCTTTACCCAACCCACAAGATTGTTGTCACCAAAATCAGCTGAATCTGTTGGCTTCCTTCCAGTAAGAAGCTCGAGCAGTACTACACCGTAGCTGTATACGTCACCTTTTGTTGAACATCTAAAGCACTGGTAATATTCAGGAGGGACGTATCCGGGGGTCCCTGCTAATGTACTGACACTTAAGTGAGTGTCCATTGCACTCATAAGCCTTGCCATTCCAAAATCAGAAACCCTAGCCTCCAAATTATCATCAAGCAAAACATTGCTCGACTTCATATCACGATGAATAATGTGTGGGATACAATTATGATGAAGGAACGCCAATCCCCTCGCAGCTCCAATTGCAATTTTCCGCCTTGCTGCCCAATTTAGCTTGAGCCCGATTTTCTTCCTGTCATGCAGAACATCTTCTAGACTTCCATACTTCATGTACTCGTAAACCAAGAGCCGTTCCTCGCCTACCTTGCAATACCCCAAGAGGGGAACAAGGTTACGATGCTTAATTTTCCCAATGGTTTCCATTTCAGCAGTGAATTCCCGGTCCCCCTGCCCGCTGACATGTATCAATTTCTTTATAGCCACGACGCTTCCATCCTTCAACTGAGCTTTGTACACATCCCCAAATCCGCCTGAACCTATAACACTATCATCATGGAAGCCCTTAGTGGCTTCAAGAAGATCTCCAAAAGTGAGCTTCCGGAGAGGCTTTTCGAAAGTTGCAAGGTTAATGCTTAACGCATCACGAGCACTAAGTTTCCAGTTGCCTGTCGCTGTTGCTGAGTTGGAGTGATTGTCCATATAGGCGTCCAGGGCAGCCTCCTTCTTCTTCCTCCTCCTTTTCCTAATTTCCATGGCAACAATTACAACCCCGAAGATGCAAAAGAGGGAAAATAACAACCCCGTTGCCACGCTGCCAGCGAGGGATGCTTGCCTCCTACGAGACTTCTGGTGCTGGCTACTTCCTGCATCTGCTTTAAACTGGCATGCCGGCAGAGGGATTCCACAAAGACCGGAATTATTGGCGAATTTATATTCCGGAAATGTAACGAACTGAGCTGAGTCTGGAATCATCCCAGAGAGATTGTTATTTGACATATCAATCTCTCCCAGCGATGTAAGGCTCGTCAAAGATTGTGGAATTGTTCCATTCAACTTATTGTAGGACAAATCAAGGATTGCAACGGTCTTCAGTCCTCCAAGCTCTTGAGGAATAGGTCCAGATAGATCATTGTGCCCCAAATTAAGTACAAAACAATAGTGCATGGACCCAAGCTCCTTTGGAATACTTCCTTCCAACTTGTTATAAGAAAGATCAAGAAAAATCATGGAACCATTGTGAGTGAATGTCGGCTCAGTGGTACCTCTGTAAACTCTGGTGAAATTGCAGGGATGCCTAGTTGAAATCCTATCCAAATGTTCTTCTCTAATCTCTCCAAACTCGAGCAAATTTCCTGCTCCGTGGCACTGCTTGCTTCCATCGTTCTTGATGTAAACGTACCTCTTCCCTGTCAGAACTGCTACTGCAATGTTGCCAGATTGCTTGAACAGAGCAGGAGGAATAGTCCCATTCAGCAAATTAGTGTTAAGATCCAACCATAACAAGTTATGGCAGTCACCTAGTTCCCCAGGAATACTACCAGAGAACGAATTGTTTCCGAGCTTCAGAATTGCAAGACTATTCAAACGTCCCAAAGAAGCAGGTATCTGACCAGTCAAACGGTTATTTGACAAAGAAATCCAGTTCAATTTCGAGCAATTGCTAAGAGTAGCAGGGATTGATCCTATCAGGTCATTGAAATCAAGAATCAAATTTTCCAAATTCGACAGGTACATCAACTCTTGTGGGATTTCCCCATGGAGTTGATTCAACCACATGATCATATCCTTGAGTTTTGACAAGGACCCCAAGCTAGAGGGAATAGTCCCAGTCAAATAATTAAAGCTAAGATCA
This sequence comes from Fraxinus quadrangulata, assembly GCA_903798255.1. Classification (NCBI taxonomy): domain Eukaryota; kingdom Viridiplantae; phylum Streptophyta; class Magnoliopsida; order Lamiales; family Oleaceae; genus Fraxinus; species Fraxinus quadrangulata. Next base: position 73,310 of record CAIGRB010054539.1, on the reverse strand, counting down.
AGTGAAACCAACTGTGAACAATTACTTAGACTCTTCGGTATTGGACCGTTGAACAAATTATTCTGAAGGTACAACACTTGCAAGCTGTTCCTAGGGTCATGGCAGATCCCAGAAGGAATCAAACCGGTAATATTATTGGAGCTCACATCTAAAGTCTCCAAATTTACCAACTTTGAGAAAGAATCAGGCAAATTACCCACAAAATTATTGGAAGACAGCATCAAAGTCTTCATATTACTCAATGTCAAGAGAGTATCAACAGGCAACTCACCAGAGAAATTGTTACTGGAGATATCAAGAAGTACCAAAGCCGAGCATGTGCCAAGGCTTTCTGGAACAGTACCTGTCAAATTATTGAAGGAGAGGTCCAACTTCACAAGGGTTGAGCATAAGTCAGAGAGAGAGGGTGGAAAAACACCCTGAAAACCATTCTCCTTGAGATAAAGATACTGCATACTCCCACTTGGCAGCTTTGGAACTGTGCCTGTAAGCTTGTTGTTGGTGAGGTTAAGGAAACTAAGATTTCCACAACCAGAAAGTGAATCCCCAACATCGCCAAAGAATTTATTGGAAGATAAGTCCAGGTGTTTCAATTTGGAGCAGTCATCAATCCGTGGGAAATTGGAGGAAAAATTATTCGTGGAAAGATCCAAATAAATCAAATTCTTGAAATTCAACTCCTGCAAACTCCCTGTCATTTTATTGCCCTTCAAAGACAGGTACTGAAGCTCAGCAAATTCATTCGAGAAAAGCCAAGAAACCACGTTCGGAGCCAAAATATTATTGTAAGAAATATCAAGAACGTGTAATGATGATAGTCCCGCGGGGAAGCCTCTGGTAGTTTCCTTGACAAAAGGGTCCATGAAATTCCTAGAGAGATTAAGAAACACCAAACCAGAGCAGACTCCAAGGGTTGAAATATCAGCCACAGGCCCTGAAATGCCATTTTCTGCTAGATCTATGGAATTCAAGAAACTACTGCATGTTAATCTTGAAATAGATGTGAGTGCACCACTGAGGTTGGTATTTTTCAGCACAAGGGACTCCAAGTTCTGGATGCCCAACAAAAAATTCGCCACTGCGGAGAAATCTGTATTAAGATGGGAGCCCGACAGGTCTATGGAGGAGACTCTGTAATTTTTACAGAAGACACCGGTGAAATTGCAAGGGCTGATTGTGGACATCCAGTCTCGGAGTTCAGTAGGGTTGGGGAGTGAATTCTTGAAAGAAATGAGCTGTTGCGAGTCTCTGATGAGGCCATTGGGAGGTGTTGCTGAAGAAACTTGTTGAAAAGAGAGAGAAATGAACAAGAAGCAGATAATAAATAGTCGATGATAATAAAGAAACAAAATATTGGTTGAATTTTTATCAATTTCCATCTTCAAATTCATCAGTTTTTGATTTATGAATTCCTCTCTAGGATCTCAGCTTCATTTCAGAAAGAGAGAGAGAGAGAGAGAGAGAGATGTGGTGTAGACACAGAAAGTGGATTGGCATTTCTTGAGAGAGAGAGAGAGAGAGAAATAGAGTGTGTGTGTGTGTGGTGAAAACTGAAAGCAGTCAAAAGAAAGCCAAAGCCAGAGTGCGGAAGTTAACAAGCGTATATATATTGAATTATTTTTTAAGGGTTATTGGGGAATGGACACAGCTGTTGGTCACATGGCATGTGACCCATATATCCATCTCTCTCTCTCTCTCTCTCCCTCTCTCTCGCTATACGTATAGATCAGTCTGTCTCTCTCTCCCCCTCTATCTATCTCTCTATATTGTAATGGTAAAACAATCAGTTTGTCTCTCTAGGGTTTCCCCGTACGTGTGAGTGAGATCAACGGATGGATCCATCGCTGTCTATTTTAATGGAGATTCCATGCCCTTTAATTAATTCATAATCACGAGGATAATTAATTAAGATTATTAATTATTATCACAACATTAAAAATTATGTCTGGGCCTTGTGTTCGTTCTTGTCAAGAAGTTTCATTCTTCAGACAGCAAGGCTTTTGACTTTCTTTCGGTTTCAATAATTTGAGTTCGCAGTAAATTTCTAAATGGAGAACTCCATTTGTACAAGAGATTTTTCTTCTATAAAATTTATCGATAGACACAATGTCGAGGTGGGGTGTGTGTAGTTATGGCTTTTTTTTCTTATTGATGCAACCCCATCAATGTGTGTGTAGATAATTTTTCTGTAAAAGCATTTTTTGTACACCAAGCATTACTTTTTCTAAATAGACACAAGTTCATATTTAAGTCGAGATTTAGAGAAGAAATAAAATGGTAAAGACGCCTTTTTCAGCATCTTAATTGGGACTATAATGTCATGATTATTAACTAAAGAAAGAAAGTAATTTCATGATGGCTTTCTTTCTCGTTTTCCTTTTTGTTTTGTGCGAGTAATTTTCATCATGAATGAAATATTGACTTTATTTTATCTCTTTCGATCTTTCCACCTTAAGATCTTGTTTGTCTAAGTTTTAAAAGTTCACTTTTTATACAATTGGATATGTTTAATGGTGTCAAAAATTGATATAGCCTCTGTTTGCTGCCTATTTTTTAATTGTAGAAAATGAATTTTGTGATCGTCGGAACACCAACTTCGAGAATAATGTGAGATGAAAGTCAACAATTCCGACAAAATGAGGCCCTACAACGGTAGTATTTTTTTCTAAAAATAGAGAGAGAATGAGAAACAAACAAATTGATAATATCATTTTTTTAAAGATAGAAACGAGTTGTTAAGTGATAAAATCATATATCGAATAAAAATGTAAATATAGACGAACTTATAAGGGTTTGGACTACTTTTAATAGGATCGACATTTTAAAGTGGAATTACAAGTCTTAATATGGTATCAAAGATCATTAAGTTTCAACGAACGATTCGATTCGAATAAGATGGGAGCGTGATAAGGAATAAAATCTCATATCGAATAAAGATGAAAATATAAACTAACTTATAAGGATTTTGACTACTCCTCTCTATAAAGTTGATATTTTAAAATGGAATCTCAATTTTTAACACAAACCATTAACACTAGACTCTTAAACCCTTGATCCCATGATTCCCATCATTTTGTTGCCAAACTATTGTTTAAGCTATCAAATCAAAGCTTTCGTTATTCAGATAATTTAATTTTTATTTATTTGTTTTCTTGTTTTAATTATTAGGAGAATTGGTTAGATTATTTTCCTAAATTTTGTTTTTGTTTAGAATAGTAAGCGAGAGTTTCTTATTTTCCTTTAAAATCTTGAATTGTGGTTTATTGTACCTTGTTTATTTATGGATTAAATTTGATAGTTTCTCATTTTTTTCAATTGTTTGGTATTCCCTGTGAATCAACGAATATTTAATAATCAAATTCTCAATGTTCAATTGAATCAACGATTGTTTAGAGTGTTAATTATTTTCTATGTTATTTCACTAAATCAACATTTAAGTAAACTTACTTAAATTAATTTAGTAAAAAAGTTACCTATTTTGACAATAAATTAAAATGTTTCAAAGAAAAAACAACATTTTCCTTAAAAAAAGATAAATTATTTAAAATATATTTGAGCCAAAAAGTTAATTAGAATATGTTCATCCAAACAGGCCATAAACTCAAAAACAAAAAAGGCTGCTCTAACAAATTAGCACTGCCCATAAAGATTTCCATTTTCCACCCGCATCCCTTGACACGTGTTATCACGCGCTTATAAATTCAGCTGCTGCTGAGAACATGTCATGAATTATTTATAAGGTGCAGCAGAGCAGGATTGTACTAGTATACGTACGGGCCCACGGTGATTAAATCTTGACCGTTGTTAATCTATGATGGACCATCTTGAATAGTGACTGCACTGTTACCACAAATGGGCATGTGTCTTCATGCTATCTGTCAGTAAATCTAGTACCAATGATTCCATTTACCAAAATAGCCTCGGAATTACAATGTTAGATTTTATTTATTTATTATTACTTTTTTTTTTTACTTGTGGCAATGTTGTTTATGCACAAGGCTAGTATTTTGGTTGAACAAAGAAATCGTCGGATCGTAAAATTGAGTCAAAACTGCTTTTTTAAAATCGTTGATTGATTGGGATTCACGTGGATTCGTCGATTTTGAATCGAACTAAATCACTTTGAAGTAATTTTATTTAGATTTTAATATTTACAAACCATTTCAAACTATCAAACCGTTAACTAAAAAAATATGAAAATAAAAATTTATTTAAATTTGGATTATTCTTGGTGTACAAAAGGGACACCATAATGGTGTCCATAATGGACAGATGGTGTCCTCCTATTGAAGGGGGTGTCGATGGGCCCACAATTATGATGCCCCTTATGTACACTTAGAACAACCCTTTAAATTTTATTCAACTCAATTAAAATAAACATATCACAAATAAAAATATACATTCATATTAGATATAGCTCAATTAAACACAATACCTAAAAAGACAATTATCCATATCAATTAATTAATTAAATCATACATAAATATCTATCGCTCATCACAATTGACAATATTTTTTTATTTATTAATTAAAAGATACCAATTTTTTTTAATGGACATCATTTTTTATTTATTTACGTCTCAATTTCCTAGTTGGACACTAAATTAATTATTTAATTTTAACTTCGTTTCTAGATTTTACTCTTAATTGTTAGAATGATTTGGTAAATTATTTAAATTGTCATTTTGAAGATTTGACCAATGAGCTTTTCGTCATATTATTTTGGTGGAAATTGAATGCGAATAAGTACAAGATTGTCCCCAAAATTGTCGAAAATGTGTTTGTTATTTAAATATCCATAATTGTTTATGAGTCTGCATTCTCAACTAGTAATCAAATTCTTTATTCCTTTAGGAGTTTGTTAAATGAAAATATGATCGAGATGTTGATTTGTCCTAAAAATTGGTTGCATAGTAACAAGGAACTTATAATGATTCGTCAACATTTGAATGAAATAAAAACATTGGATGGTTCACTAAAGGTATATAGAATGTATTATCGTATTTGAACTTTCTATTCATTTTCTTCTATTAGTTATTTTATATCATTTATATATAATAAATGAATTCATGTACTATATTCTTACATCTATGGAAATAATCAATCGAATCATGCGTTATAATTGTAGATATTGAGTCGACTAGTATCGACTTGAAGGTTAAAATGCTTATATCATACTATTGCATTATAATTATTAGAACTGTAGAACTTTGATTTGTAATATTTATAGTAATATTTATGATTTACTTTATTTGATATTTTTTTTCTTCATTAAACTGTAGTTTTAAATTGGACCAATTGAAAAATGTCGTTTAGATTGAATTGATTTAGAAATGAAGTGGTTTTGGTTTGCAAATTTGTCACAATCTATTTAAGTTGAACAGTGTTCACCCTTAATTAGTACACAATGAGAATTGTCTATTTGAGTCAATATGTATTTTATGATAGATAATTAAGGTTGGGAATTGAGCAATTTAATTTGGCCCATATTTGATACATGTTCTTTCAAAATATTTTATTTCAAAACTCATTTTCAACTACACATTCTTCAATAAAATAATATTTTTCTTTACATCAATAATTTTTTCTTACTTTTTAACAACATATTTCTCGTCATATCACTATTTAAAATACATTTTTCAAAATAAACAAATGAATCTCACTCAAAATTTATGACAAAGTCAGCCTTTCAATTCATTTTTTTCCAACACTGATGATTTGAAAAAGTAATTAAAGGCGACTTGAGAATCGGGTGGCAATGGTTTTGTTGGCTTTTATATATGGATTAACCTTTTTTAAATGGAATTTCGGAATTCAATAGACATGTATCTAGTGTTCTAAAAAATTGTAAAACATGACTAGATATGGAAGTAAAATTTCAAGCTTTACGAGCTTAAGCAAACCTATGCGTAAAAACGTGTTTTCCTTTTTTTAATATTATTTTAAAATTTTAAATCATTTTAAAAATTATTTAATAATTAAAATAATACATATCAAACATCTAAAATCATAAAATAATATATTTACTTAAAAATTTATACAATTAGTCAATTATACAATTTTCAAATTATTGAAATGCAAAAACTATACTATTATTCATAGTTTCAACTTTGAACTAGATAAGTCCTTATAATTTTAATTTTCAACTAGACATGTCCTACTCAATAAATTTATGGGAATTTCATACATGCTTTTGAAATTTTCAACAAAAAAGGAGTAGTTACATAATGTAGCTAGCACTATTTAACTATTTATCAAATCTTATTTAACTATTTATCAAATAAATTCATTTTTAACTTTTATACATAATATTTTTTATAAAAAACAAAAAATTAAGGTCAAATAAATTTAAAAACAAAAGATTAATAAACTAAAGTCAAACAAAAGACTTCTAAAAATAATAATAAAGCACACCTAGGGAATGCGAAAGAGATGAAGGGAAATTCAACTATATAGAAATTGATATAAAAAAAAAAGGAACCTAGACGTGAAGCGATGTGTTTTGCCAAAACTTCAAGTCTAGGCACGAGTTTTTTAGAACACTGCATATATCCAACTTTTATTTATTTAGTTCTCTAAACAATAATCAAAGTGAAAAGGCTCACTCAACTTGTGCAAAACTTGTGAGGAACACGTGCGAGTTGTCTTGTAAGTAATTTATAAAACAACTTAGATACGCTTAATATCACGCAAAAAATACGTCAAGTCACCTCATGCTTTTATTGTCAGTCCGATTTCACAAATACATTTTCGCCACATGTGCGGAGCACGTGCATGTTGTTTTGTGAGTAACCTATAAAACATTCTAGACGTACTCGCGTTCACGACAAAGAGTTTTGCTAGAGTGATAGGACCATGTAGGCCCTGTCGCTATAGGGGGCGGATGTGGCATCCCCTGTTCGTTCAGGGCCCACATGGCCTTGGATGAATAGCAAAACTCCACGTCAAATACGCGTTAAGCCACCTCATGCTTTTATTGTCGGTATCATTTCACAATTACATTCTCATAGCGTGGTAAATCTAGATTATTGTAAAATATCATTTCACAAACACATCATTGCCTCATGGTAAATCTTACTGTTATTAATGTGGTTTCACAAGTACACTTTTCCCTCATGGTAAATCTAGATTGTTCTAATATTATATTTAAGGGTGTGAGCTCCCGGATTTGACTTTTTTCCCATAGGTTTACAAATCCAATCGTTGAAAACGGTTTAAAAAAAATAATAATCAAAACCTAAACTTAAAAAAGAAAACATTTAAAATCTCAAATCTAAACCTAGTCGTTTGGTTCAGAAAAAATTTATATATATCAAATTTAATATTTAAATACCAAGAAAATCGAAGAAAAATCAAAATAAAACCACGACAAAGTATATCGTTTTTTAGGCTAAGTCCATGCAAAAGTAAAGCTAATACAATGTCATAATACAACTTTATTTAAGATATAAAGCCACGAAAACAACTTCATGTTCTAACAAGATCTTCATCGTCCTCATAATTGCAATAAAAAAAAAAGATTTAAATGAATTGTTTTTGCTTACATCTCCAATGTTCCATATTAAACACTAGTAATAAATCTTGTTATTTTCATTTTCAAACGCGAGCTTATTAATTATTTGTTGAGGATGATTTGTACATCGTCGAATCCTTGCAAATGGTGTAAGAAGTTTTTGATAGAGTATTTTTGGTTGTTATATCTTGACTCTCATTCTAAATCAATCATAGTAAAAAATGTATAATTTTTTTTAAATGAAATAAAAATGTGTTTTTGTCAAATTTTAATAAATCTTAACACATTTCCATGTTTTGCTCTTACATTAATTAATACTTAGCACCCGTTTGAACCCTATTTTTCATTTAAGAAAAATGTTTGAATTTACGTGTAAAATTATTTTATTGAAAAATATATTGTTGAAAATTCATTTAAGAAAAAAGGAGTTTATATGAATGCGGCTCAAACGGGGATTAAGAACATAATTTTCATGCTTTAGTTAGTTTAATACACGGGGGGCGGGGTCTAAATATTTATCTACCGTTTCTCAAGGTTTAAAATGGTAAATAAATATTTAGGGCATATTTTTGTGACGGTAAATAATAAATGTACTTGAAAATAAATGTGCTTGAAAATTTGTGAGGGGACATTATTGTCATTGCATGTACGAATTTTTGTCTCATGCAGTAAGGATAGAAAGAGGTCGCACGTGTGACCATGCAAGGTGTTGTCCTCTTCGTCATAAAGATATCTTTATTTTCAATTTCAAAAATTTTATTTTGAAATTCAAAAATAAATAATGGACTATTTTAAGTAAATTGAAATTAATTATAAAGAGTAATAATGTTATTTATCTTCATTAAAGATGATCGTTATAATTTAATAAATCTTATTATTTTATTGCACATCACTATCAAATAGATTAGTAATCATTTTTTACGAAGATAAATAACGTTATTCATTTATAAAAAAACATAATTTATACAAAAATAGACGTAAATGCTAACATGGATGTTGCAATATAACATTCGATTATGTAAGTTGAGCTAAAATGTAATTTATTTATGAAATATTTTACTCATAGCCAGGGCTTGCCCAAGCCCAGCCTTTATTAAAAATATATATATATAGTTTTAGCCCAGCATTTTGCAGACCAGCCCAACCAGTTTAGCCCATCGTCCCAGCCCAATTGAAAAATTGAAGCCCAATTCCCACCCAAACTCGCGTTCACACCTATAGGCTACAGTTTGCCCATTTCGTCCATTCCATTCCTCTGGCTCTTCAGCTCATCTTCGCCCCTGCCTGCCCCTGCACGGGTTCGTTGCGCCGGTCGTTCTTACCGCCGCCGACAGCCGGTGACCCTTTGCACCGTCGTCCTCCGAAACTTCCAAGTTCCAGCCTTCCACATTTGGTCCGTCCGCAGCCCGAATCCGCTGAAGTTACGCCCCGGTAAGTTTAATCGGCCTCACTTCATCTTCGTCTTCTTCTTCAGTCTTCAGTTCAGTCTTCAATTTATTATATAATTTCTGTGCTATTTCAGTTCAGTCCGAGAACTCATCTTGGCCGATTCTTGGGGTTGGGTTCGGAGTCTTCGGACCTTCCGCGTTTGGTTCAGCCATAGCCGGTAGCCCGTACGTCCTCTTACTCTTCCTAAGAATTGATTTTTGTGGTATTGTTGTTGGTGTTGCTTTTGTTGTTGATGTTGATTTTGTTGTTGGTATTGTTGAGGCTGCTTGTTTGTTCGTCCTTTTTCTGCTGGTCCTGGATAAATATTTGCTCATAAGTCATAAACCAACAATGAACTTTGCAGACTGCAGTTCATCAATTGAAAAATCATCAAGATCTTTGGACTCTTCAATTGAGCAAACCACATAATTCAATTGAAGAATTTATTTATGAATCTCTCAACCTCCCCTTTGTGAACTCTTGCAACTCACTTTCTCACACACTAACCAGCTCTCATACATTGTTATAATCAAAAGCATATAAATATAAAGCTTAAAGGTAAAATCTGGAATGAAATACTTGATTGACGTGTCTTTATGGGCTATACAAATACAACCAACAAACTTAGCAAAATAATAGCTGGAGATGAGACCACTAACCAATCTACAACAACTAAATTCTAAAGACTAGGTAAAAGACGTACACACATGAATAACAAACTTAGCAAAATAATAGCTGGAGATGAGACCACTAACCAATCCCACCCCCAGCTCCGACGACTTATCCGGCAACTATTCCTGGCAGCACTTAATTCCGACATATGGAGAAATGCGAGGTGGTTGTCAATATTCAAACGGTAGTCAGTCGTCGCACGCGACACATAGTATTGCTTGCAATGTATTTCGACGAGGTGTTCTCTTATGCGTCAGCATTTTTCGGCAGCAATTTTCATTTGTGATGAAGAAAATCGAGATTGGAGAAAAGGTGGCAATACTTGTGGTGTGCGAAGTGGCTCTACTGCAGACAAAGATGTTAGTGTTTGAAGGGGTCGTCGACGACTCGACTTGTGGTGCGTGAGGGGGAGAGAGAAAGAAAGGTATGGTGGATTGGAGGAATCTATGGGGTGTTGGGATCGAAACGATGATGAGTGCGATGGCCACTCCATGCAGTTTGTAAGGGTTGTGATGTTGGATGCGACGACGATTATGTGGCGGTCGGGTGAGTTGGTGGTGGTCTGGCACGGCATCACGGTTGCTGTGAAGTCCGACATGTGATCTTATTTTTTGGTGGTCTTTTGGATAGTGGTGGTGGTTGTGACGTTGATTGCGGTGGGGGAAGTTAGCGATATAAGGAAGAGGTGGCGATGATGTTGGTGGTGGTCGTGTGACTTGAAAAACATAATTGTGACTCATAATTTATTAAGTAGTGAATAAAAAATAACTTGTGATCAATTATTTGATTAATTGTGACCAATTAATAATATGTGTTTAAAAAATGTGAACACAACTTACAATTTATTAAGTTGTGATCGAAAGATAACTTGTGACAAATTAATTTGATAATTTGTGACCATTAAATAAGTTGTAATCTCTAAAATTTGTGATTTGTGTGATCTATAAAATTTTTGATTTGTGATCGATGAATAAATCGTGACCTATAAATTTTTTTATTTGCGATTGTGAAATAATTTGTGACCTATAAAATTTTTAAATTGTGACCAAATTGTATAAAATTGTGACATTTTAAAATTTAATTAATATCCGATTTTTGAAATTTTAAATATTGTTTCTTGAATTTGAAATTTAAAACATTGTTTCTTAATTTTAAAATTGGTCACACTTAAATCTCTTATATATGATTTTTTCCCATTTATTAATCCATTTTTGTAAATTTAGATGAAATGATTTGGCCAAATTTATACGTACTCAACTTTGTCATAATTAGTAACTGAGCCCTCTCTGGTTTGAATAAAAATTAATTTTTTTATTAAATTTTGATAAAAGTTAGTGAAATATGTGGTTGAAAAGGTTTTTGATCCTATAAAATGTATAATTAAAAATAAGTTTTGAGAAATTGAGTTTTAAGAAATGAGGGCCAAACATCGACTAATATTCAGTAAAATAGTAAGGTAGGCAATAAGTTACACGTAAATGTATGTTTGTATGTTGAATTTAATAAAATTGGACAAGATAAAAAAACAAAAAAACGTGTAATAATATGAGTTGATTGTTGTATCTGTCTTGTAATAGATATAACAAACTTTCCAATCGTATGGCACGACAACATTTCTAGCAGCTAGTTTATAACCCAATTATCGAAAAGCGTAGTGACGATATTTCATATGCAACTATAGTTGCAAGCTTCTTACCCACACTATATCATTTGTTTATCTTACATTTATGTTGTTGACTCGAATGTTGGGAGTTTGGCCGGGGGATCGGACAGGCAATTCGTCACGTGGTATTACTTATATTATTTGTGTATTACTGTATTTTTTGTTTTTTTCCAAACAAATAGTTAATGACAATAATTATTACTGAATATTTAAAAGTTTGTTAAAAAAATACTTAAAAAAATGTTTTTGGGAAAAATGCGTGGGGCCCGCATGGCTGCTTGAATTTCTAAGTTAATGATATTCACATCCTTTTCCATTTTGAATAAATGGGCACTGAAATATTGGAAGGGGATGGGACTTTTACTTGTTTGTTTTTTCCACTTATTTTTGAAAAATAATTATTTTTGGTGGGTTATGGGGAAAGCACATCATGATGACGTGGAGGGCCCATTTCACATAGATGACACGTGCCCATGTCCTGTATGCTGACGTGTGTTGCCCACAAAATGAGTTATTTGGTCGTTGAAATTTTAATTTGTTTCACATTGGTCATTGTGTTAATCTCCTTGCAACTCATAAATCGCATATATTGATTAGTATCACTCCAAGAAGTTTCAAACGAGTCTTCCTTCAGCAATGGCAAAATCAGTGGTCGTGTAATTTTCAAAGTCGAATGATTAATTTGGAACAAAATAAAACTCACCTATAAAAATTCATTACCAATTGAAATTTTTTCACCTTTTTCGGTTCAAGGGTGGTGTAGAAGTGTAAATCTACACGGGAAGTCCTTGTATTAAAAACAAAAAATAAAACTAAGTAAATGAATATAAATCACCATTTGAGTTGGTTTTTCGATGTGGATTGTTGTGCGGAGTTTTAGAGACTTAGAACGTTACTTATTGATTTTATTAACAATGAGCAGTCTCTCTTATTACTAACTCATCTACCTTTCTTGTGTGAGTAACTAATTTTATTCTTAAATCTTGTTTGTGAAAAATAATTTATTCATTCTAACCATTTAACTAGAACGGAAAAGTTAAAGAAAGAACGAACCATTTAACAATTTTTGCCCTTGCTTGAAAAATATTTTTGATATTTTAAATCGGTGACTTTTCATAAAATGTGTAGTTAAAAATTGGATAAAAATTATGATCCATTGAAATATGATTAAAAATAAAATCCTATCGACTCAAAATCTTTAAAAAAAAAATAAAAAATGTCAAACTGGAGATTCACCACACGATTTTGAAGTCTACATTAACTTTTCAATCAGTCGAATTCTGATATGAATGGTAAATCAACTACGTACAGCATTGGACGGTGTAATAAGCGGACCCACAGGGCACAATTAGTGCTATTCTGATTGTTCTTATTTAAGAGACTTTGTTTTTAGTGCATGTTTGAAAAATATTATAAATTTTTATTAATTCTCACATTAATATTCATTAATTTATAAGATTCAATTTGATCCTTGATCTTGTGTAGTTCCCAAAATCAATTTTTGGCTTCTTATGATTTTTACAAGACTATTTTCGTTATTATGTAATTCACTTAGTAAAAGAGCAATATTATTTGTAAATATTGTCGATGGACAATAGTCCATGTAATTCACATATAAAAAAAGAATAATGTTACTTATAAGCATTGTCGATTGACAGCAATCCATGTGGCAGTGGAGTTATAGCTTCATTTTTCAATGAATTAAAATGTATTATAATTTTATTAAAGAATATAACGGTGACCTCTCTACTACATTGTTATCAATACGCCGCACGAATTTCATACCATTTTCAGTGTTTTTTTTTAAATTATATTTTATAGTTTCTATAATAATACTAGAGCAAACATATGTATTTGTTTATGACATTATCTAAATTTGATGAAAAGTTAAAGATATGCATGTGAATGGATCAGTTGAAGACAATTTCAATAATTGAATGTCTAAAAGTTTAAAATTACTCCAAATATTTAATATCCTTCTATTTGAATAAGATCTTAATTCCAATGATGATTTCATTAAATACCTTACATTTAGAATCACTCTTTCTTCAATCCAATTTCTCCTCCACTGCGACCCAAACACACTATCCTCTTTAGTTATTGCGAGACATCAAGTGCTCTCTTTCAGACTCAAGAAACAACTCTATGAATTTTTCTTTTTTCGTTTTGAAATGTACATGAGCGAAACCATTAACCAATTGATATTGAAAGTGATTTAAGACCAATTTTCTTCCTTCAACTTCACCGCCCTGCTCTCTCACTTTAGACTTGATAAAAATTAACAGCATAATTGAACGTGCTTGAAAGTTGTTTTTTAAAAAATGAGTCAGGATTTATTTTAAATAAATAATAGTTTTTTACTACACTAAATAATCTTGAAAATTATACGTGACAATTAATTATTTTAAAAATTAATCTAGCTAATTTTTTAAGTACATCTAAGTTCCAAGAAAATGTTAGGAGGTATGTGGGTGGGGTGGGGTGGGGTGAGGGGCTTGTGACAAGATGGAAAAGCCCATTTAACGAACTTGTGCCCATGTTGGTTGGTGTGCGAATTTGTGGGCCAAATTTGTCATACAACATAAATTTTTTCTTTGTTCAACAATTTTCTAAAAATATAATTATTTGTACAAAAACTGGCCAATTAGGTCCAAATTTGAACGTAACGTGCATTATTTAATGTATTAGCCTTGAATTTTCGGATATTTGTACAAATATTAGATATTGGTAAATGAAGCAAGAGTTATTTTATCTTTAAAAAAAATGATTCAGATTTTGTTTTACAAAATTCTAATTGGACATGTAAAATTATTTATCTTAGGGAGTTTCTTGAATTTCTAGGCTGGAATTAGCTGGTTTGCATGTAAACAAGTAGGGTCCAAATGCAGCTATCTCTTCACCAACCTCTCCTTGTAATTTCAATTTATGGAACAAAATCATTGCGTTATTAACTTCTTCAAACATTTGATAGCTTGCACGTTCGGTTTTCTTGGTGGATTTTGTGTACAAGTTAGGAATACACGTGTGCGCGCATGTGCGTGTCTATATCACTCGTTCCCTTTCTTATCGTGAAAGTAGAACCGTTATTTCTTTTTCGATTCATCCATGACCTCATCCAAGAACTGATTTTGATCCAATCCATTGGAATTAGTCTTATAATACATCAGACCCATCTCCATTATTGATAGAATAGATGCCATTTCTTCAAAATTTTATTCTGATTCAAAATCATGGTGTAACATGTATCATCATGTGTTCAATTATGGAATAAATGAAATAAATCAAGAAATTATTATTTTTTATTTAAGAATTAAATTTTTTTGGGACTGTCCACTTGTAGTTCATCCATCGGAACCCTATCACACCGCGGATCTAATGAAATAAGATGCGGTTTTAGATACGAAACGTATGTATGCATATCTTAGGTTTTATATTTTATCATTGAGCTCTTAATATTCAAGATGCCGCCACCATCATTAATCACCGAATTGCAGTTTGCATGAACAAATCATTTCCCATGTTTCCAGATACCGGTTCTGTTTTTTCCCTTCCTCAAAGTCATAATGCATAGAGTTCTTCGCACGATCCAATTTCCATGGTCAAATAAGAGCATTTACTATGCAATGAAGATATAACGAAAACATGTTTAGGCACAAAAGATTTTAACTTTTTCTTTTTTAGTATTGTCTGGTCTTGTCCTCTATACGTTTTGTGTAATGGAGCTTCAGAAAGCGTAACTATCACAGATCAAATAGGAGTAGGTATGCATTGAAGACAGCTTCAAGTATAGCATAGTCAACCTGAAAATAAATGTTTTATTATCTTCCTGGATGGTAAATTCCATAAGAGTATTGCACAGAACTTAAAAAGTTATTCATATAGAAAATAAAAATTTAGGTAGGTAACATGAACCTCACTTTAGCAGTAAAGGAAAACTGAAAATCTGCTAAAGTAGAAGCTTTTATCTTCATTTTACTATTATTTTCAAGATTTAGTCACTAGACCTCATCAAGCTTGTTGGATTTTAGTAACCTGTCATCTTTTTCCGGCCTGTCGATAGACAGAGATTGGCGTTGCTCTTTACCTCCAGGCAGAGATGAGACGTGGCCATACCAAATCATGCCTATCACTGCAACAATCATTCCCAAAACCACATGAAGATTTAGTCCCTCTTTTCCGAAGAACAAAAATCCTACTGTTAAGATAAGAATGGTCTTCATATGACCAAGCACTTGAAATGACACTGCTGTGAATCTGCCAATGCAGATGAATTGGCTTATATTGGTTCCGATTGCAATGGTACACGACAAGATTATGAACAGCTGCAGAAAACAAAATGATTACAAGTTGTGAGGGGTTGATAAAAATGAAACAAGTAAAATGGGGACAGATATAAAACTGGACAAAATTAGATGAACTTTAGCAGGACCGTTTTCAAACCAGCTCTCTTACAAAATTCAACCTTCTCCCATTTAGCACCTCCCCAAAGCTGATAATTGTTAGTAGACATGTTAATGCCATTGTCTTTGTTTATAATAAGTAAACACCAGGCATGTGTTAAGCATTTATCATTCGTGCAACACCTAATATTTTTATTACCCAATTAGCGTCAACTTCATGCTATTTGTGTGGTATAGCCATCAAGTATGTGGAACCATGAATAATTTCTTTTGCTTGTCATCCCCTCAGTTCACATGGTTATCAAAAGTTAAAATACTGGCAGCCATTGAATTTTGTGAAAGGTTTCACATAGGCCCTTTGACTCTAAAAAGGGCTGAACCTGTTGGCTCGCTTACAACATATGTTCAATTTAGATTTCAGGGTTCAAAAGGAGAACTTTGCTCAAGAAAAGTCATTCAAATGTTCCAAACAAATAAAAACAACATGAATGGGAAAGAGGAGTGGCAAGACCAGACAAAGTTGTCTCTCCACCATCATCCAACCATATGCACACATTTTTGGTATCATCTAAATAGAACCTCCTCTGGCTACTTGGCTAATCATCACCTACTTCATCATCCCCAAGATCCAAATAAATTTTTTCTGATATAGTCATTCTTGTTCATTCCATCTCCCTCTCACAATATCTCTCTCTTCCATCCCCCTCCCTCACTCACATAAAGAAAATTTATGGAACATGTGAACAAACATTCGGTAGATCTGAAATTCTAAGAAAAGTTCAACGAGTAACCAGTTCACATCCAAATTCCACTATGAATTCCATCATATCAACCTCAATGAGAGATTCCTAGAACTTCCCACATCCCACGTCCAACCCAAGGCTTACACCATCAGAAGTCCATTATTACAAGGAGGAGAGCAGCAAGTGTGGCTCTGATATGATTTGAAACATTTCTTGAGTCAGTTTGCATGTGACAGGATTCTGCAGCACTCACTTATTGATATAAAGCAATAGTGGTTGTGTACGACTAGAATACATGTCTGTTGTGCAACTCGTAAACATACACTTGAGCACTTAAAGAAACATTTCTTGAGTCTGTTTGCATGCGACATGGATTCTGCAATCCACATGCTCCTACAAATTAGATTATCTACTGCCAAAAGAAGTACACTAGTGGATACATATAAATTAGAACTGAAGAGTTATCATATCCTCGTACAAGCTCCATACTTGATATAAAGCAATAGTGGCTATAAATCGAAATATGGGTCGTTGTGTAACTCATAAACATCAACTTGAGCACTTATAGAAGAAGATAAATCAACCAGTGGGTGTTTATAGGCTACACAATCTGTTGATGCAGGATTGACTGGTATTAGAATGGATACCCCGTCATAAGTGTGAGAACTAAGTGCTAAACAACGTTGAGTGAGAGCCACCTCAAGAATCCCACTCTACCTGCGGCTAGGGCTATTGAAACTCCTCCAAATTTGATTATAGATTATGCTGACTTCTCGAGGATGTTGAGGATCTAAGAAAGGAGTTAAACCCATGATCTAACGTAAAAAATGAGGGGTTTGGGTGACTAGAATAAGATTGCGACTTGTGTAAGCAATGGACATTACTTGAATAGTCATTTAGAAAGCGAACAAGCAATTAGTGGGTGTCTATAGACTACAAATTCTGTGTGGTGTGCCTTGACCAGCAGGCTCATTATGTAACAGCTCCCATCCAACTTAATGGCAACATGTAACATAACTACCACATTTGAGCCTTTGGTTAAACTAGGATAGCAGTGTGTTAGAATTTGGGTGAGACCCGAGTTCTTTATTGAAGATAATTGAGAGTTCTAATTAAAGTGTACATTAAGAAGAATTCTATTTGGAATGCAATTGTTGAATCCTATTCAAGTTTACTTGACAAATTCTAATTGAAATTCTATTTGGAAGCTCATTGGGAATATGAATTTGTATTGGACTTGAAAAAGATATTGAGATGAAGAAAATCAAGATTTTGAAATAAATGACCTGAAAGTGGGCGCTGTAGCGCTACAACAATTTTGGCTTGGGGCGCTGCTGCGCCGCCCGTCTTTTTTGCCTTGATTTTTCTATCCTTTTCGGTTTTAGACTCCATTTTTGGCATTCCACTTCAACTACAACTTTATTATAAGGGTTTGGACGTCCCCTATTTGTTTCCTATATATATTTTGTTCTTCATTGTATTTTAGATTAAGTTAGACAAATCATAAACACATAATCTTTGCATTTTCTCTTCATATTATAATAAATCTTCATTCTCTGCAAATTACTTTATTCTTGTGCTCTTGTAATAAATTACTTCATATTGTGGTTATAATTTCTTATCTTTTTACATCAAACTGGTATCGGAGTATTCCAGTCCATAACAAGTGGTATAAGAGCTTTTGGCATTGAAATTATTGGAAAGATCGAGGTTTTTCATGATGGCAACAATTAAGCATGATATTCCGCTATTAAATTGCAATACGAGATTCGCTTTGTGACAGGTAAAGATGTGAGCAGTACAATTTTGGTCCAGCGCCACGAGGCACGCGCCCATCTATTTCGCCCTTAAGCAATTTTTCCTGTCCTTTTCAGTTTTGGACTCACTTTTTGACATTTTACTTCAACTACAACTCTACTATAAGGGTTTGCACGTCTCCTATTTGTTTCCTATATATATCTTGCTATTCATGACATTTTAGATTAAATTAGACAAATCATAAACACATAATTTTTGTATTCTCTCTCCATATTATAATAAAATCTCAATTCTCTACAAATTACTTTATTCATGTACTCTTGTAATCAATTACTTCATATTGTGGCTATAATTTTTTACAACAAACTGGTATTAGAGTATTTCAATCCATAAAAAACCGAAATGAGCACTATTTTATTGCTAAAAGTACATGCAATACAAACCAAAAATGTCAGGCCTATGCAAGGTATAATGCAACAAAATGAGAGAAGCAACATCATAAGCGCCAGAATTGAGTGCAAAAAAAAAACATTCTGCATTCTAAAATTAAAATATTATCTTTAAGGTGCCTACACACTTACCATTGATGTATGAGTATAGTTATACATGTCAACCCTCTTATCTGTCAACCAGTAGTCCATAAAGGGCCCTATTAACAACAAAGATGCAGCTTGAGGGGGTGCAGTGTGGCCTAATAGGTTGAAAGAACCAATTGAATGCTTCCTTTGAAGAAAATGAACGTACTGGCACACAAGAAAAAATGAAAGAACCAAAACATAAGTCACAGTTAATTGCATAAGTGAAGCTATATATTTGATAACTTAAAAATAGTTCTACCTAACAGATTAAACTATAGCATATAACTACAGAAAATTTAGGATATGGGCATCCTTTTATGAGGTACCAATGGAAGTCATGGAAAGTTCATTTTGAGAGGCAAACTGCAGAACCAAAACAACCAGTAAGATGAATCAGACTAGGTTGGTTTTCTTCAATATTCCTTAATGACAAAAAAGAGTCCCAACATGAGAGAGAGAGAGTTGACCACCAAACAAAATAAAAAATATGATTTCAGAACTCATTCGAACCTACTTCCCAGATTGTGCACGCTCCAAACAGAGTCTTCATTACCATCCAAAAAAGTTACAGTTTAAGGAAAGAAGACTTACATACTGCTGCAGAGAAGTGCTCCAAACTGCTATGAAGGC
This sequence comes from Fraxinus quadrangulata, assembly GCA_903798255.1. Taxonomy (NCBI): domain Eukaryota; kingdom Viridiplantae; phylum Streptophyta; class Magnoliopsida; order Lamiales; family Oleaceae; genus Fraxinus; species Fraxinus quadrangulata. The sequence goes on along the minus strand of CAIGRB010054539.1, from coordinate 53,925 downwards.
AGCAATAAAACCTTTGCCATTAACACTCACATCAGTAACTGTACAAATTGCAACACCCAGTAGAACAACTAAAATGCTTAGTTTGGTCCCCCTCGAGTATCGCATGTTGTCCAAAAAAATTTCGAGAAAACATGACACGGGGATCATACTCAGCTTTGCAATCTGATATGTTAAAAATCAGCAGGAACATTAGATGTGATTTGATATTTCCAGTGACAGATAAAAATCTAGTATATATCCGAACTGACCTGATAGAATCCCACAGAATTCCACATTAAACTAACATTCATTCCAACAACAGAGAAATTTGCAAATAAAACATATTTCAGAAGCTCTGAGAAGGGAAGTTGAGAACTCTGGATATATCCAAGCCGCTTAAGAATCAGAGTCATCAGGGTAGTTGCAACAAAGTGTAGGCCAGTTAACGTCGTAGCTGCAGGACAGATGGTTGGAAAAGGATCAGGACTATTGTAGACAGAGAAACAAACATTAGATATCAATTTCTCAATTTAACTGCATGATTACGACATTATGTTTTTAACATAATTTAACAAACTTTGCATGATAATTAAAAAAACTAATATCTAACAGTTCAAAAATCCCGTTGGTTGAGAATACACAGATTTCTTTCTTTCCAAGTTTTCAATCCTAAAACAGATGAAGGTTTCAGATGCCAAAACGAATAAACAAGGATGGTTCAAGATTAACTACTTGAAAAATGTTTGAATTTCAGATTGTCTCAGATGATAAGCTGATGACCCTGACAGAGATAATGATAAAGGGACATAGACCATGAGACATGCCATGATCAGCACATATAAAGAAATTAAACACTCCATAATATAACTCTCTATTATTGCATGAGGGTGGAGAAAAACAGGAATATGTAAAAGAAGGGATGGATGGAACCAAATATCAAAACATTCATGAGGGTGGAGAAAAACAGGTCATGAGTTTATCACATCATCAAAAGACTGAGAAAGGTTCAATGTTGGCATAATAGATCGGACTTTACAGACTTTGATTAGACAGCAACTCTTAGCAATTACTTAAAATAGATTCCTAAGCTAAATTTTGGGTCTTCAAAATATGATAAATTTTGCGTATCTAAATGAAAAAAATTAAGAAAAGGGTGTGCGTGGGTGTAGTGAGACTAAAGAAGGAGCAAAGAAAACCGACATCTTAGTGGGGATCACACTCGTGATTCAACTATTCAGGAAGGAAAGTTTAAAGTGTAAGGAATTTCTGCCTTTGATGAGAATGTTAACAGACGATATCCATATCAGGTGGTAGATCATAAGGCACCAGGAAACTGTAATGTAGGAAAGGTCTAAGGGTGACAACATGTTGCCACTTCATAGAATAATGATTTTTGCAGTAGCCCAGATTGAATTAGTTTGAGTTTTAAAAATTCTTACAAAATTTTCACCAAACTCGAAACATCTTAGCCCTTGGATCACTTGACTAAATAAAGAATGCTGCATACACAATACTTTGCAAAATGGACATAAATTCAGTTGCTAGGCAGAGGTGATTACTGAAATTTTCAAATCATCCATAGTGATCATAACTGCAACTTTCAACCAAACACAAACAAGCAAACAACTTTCATTTTGTATTCGGGTGCTCATTAACATTGGAAAAAAAGAAGAGACTACCTGGAATATTAAGTGAAACATGGAATACGTAAAAATAACGTACCAAAAGTAAAACCATATGTAGCCAACAAAGCTTTATTGACAATAATAATTCCAACAGAAGTAACAATATTGAACATCCAAGCAGCTACATCAAGAGCCACTTTCTGCTCATCCTGGCTTGTCGGAGGCATAGTCTTCCACTGCTTCAAAAGAGACTAGATTTCTAACAATCTTCAGCTTCAGGAAACTGACAAATATTAGATCATTTATAGCTGGAACAAGATCATCAGGTCCTGAACTTATTTCTCTATTGACCAACAAAGTGAATTCCCCAGACAATTTTCAATATCAATCAAATTTAGTAGTGTAATCTAATTGACCAAGATATATTAAATCACATCAGCATAGTTTCGCCAAAATTGAACGACAAGTCCCCAGTTATCCAAGGTCTATCACATCTCACAAAAAGTTATCCCCTTTATGTATTGACCAGATGACAAAAGAAAATGCTAAATTTCCCAGCTACTGGGGTTGATTGAAATCCTTTAAATGTTTGATAAACCAATTACACATTCACCCATCACATATTTAATCTTCTATATAAGAAATGATCGAATTAAAAATATTAGTACATGTCAATTATGCAGGTCAAGTATAAAATAACAGTAAAACAGCCAGTACTGTTGTCCAAGAAGTCATAATTCAATCTATCTATTTCCGTCACAGATCCCCTAAAAACACACTTGAATGATCATAACAATACTCAAAATCCAAAAACCCAGAAATTAATTCAACCAAAACAAACAAAAGAATTTCCAATACTTACATGTGACACAGTTGGTAAATGCGTTGCATGAATCCATGTGGTATGAAGGTAGTGTATAAACAGGGGAAATAGAAATAATTAAGCGTTGAAAAGGTTCCCTTTGCAATATTATGAAGAGACGTAAACTGGAGAAATAATTCCTCTGTTGTCTCTATTCGTGTATATAGACTTCTGACTTCTCTGCTGTATAGTAATTTAAAGGAAAGAACTTTCTTTTCCTTTTAAACTAAGGACTTGTTTGATAAATATTTTTGAGAAGTAAAACTTTAAAAACATTATTTTTGTGTGTGTATACGGATAAAAAGAGGTAACAAGTTACGGAGAAACGTGAAAATATTTCTTTCTTTAAAAAATTATAATTGAAAATGACTGCGACAAGAATCAAAATCAAATAAGATTTATACGTAACAACAATAAAATATTTTAATTTTAGTCATGTCCTGAAAATCTGTGTTAGGACTAGAAAGAGAGAGGGTTGCCAGAGTCTTGTACCGTTTTCATCCCTACAAAAACACTATTAGTCATCCTTGAGTTGATAATTATATTCCATTGTGGTCCACTGGTCGTCGAATTAGCCATAATAAATTAAGGTTATTTAAGTACCCCGCCTATCGAAGGTTATAGAATTGTGAAATGATTGTGTGACTGAAAAAGTTTGTTAATGCATGTTTTTGCCCTTCAAATGCACAAAAATGTGATATTTTTTTTAAATAAAAAAACTCGATGCATTTTCAAATTTTGATCTTCTTAGTAGAAATAATATTTTTGACAAACTCTACATCAAAATTATAGCACTATAGCATTATCGAACACGTTAAGCCACGTCATCATTTTCATCGTATAAATAGTAATTTCATTAATCACGTAGTTAGACGATTGTATCAAGTAAAATTCTTAATGATTATTGACAATTTTTGTATGGGGTGCAAATACCGGTAATGTACACTAGCAATAGCATAGTATGCACTGATAGACATTCTCTTGTACGAGTAATATCTGACTTTAACCTTTTTATTTTGTTTTACATATATGCTTACCTTATGCTAAGCACTCGGATGATGTGTCACACTACAATAGGTGGAACGAGATAATGATTTATTACAAAACTGATTATACTACATATTGTAATATGACACATTATCCAATAATGATTAATTACAAAACTGATTACACCACCTATTGTAGTGTGTTATATCATCCAATGCTTAGGAGATCAATTTCATATACATGACCGATTTCCTAAGCACCGATGCTTAACTTATGCATAATTAAGTACTCGGGTGACATAGCACACTATAATAAATAATGTGAGACAATGGTTGATTACAAAAATTGATTATACCACATATGTGGCATAGCATCCGGTGTTTATTAGATCAATTTCGGATCTCCTAAGAACTAGTGGTGCTTAGCTATAGGTGGTGTGAGATAAGGTTGGTTATAAACCGATTGCACAATCTATTGTAGTGTGACATGTCATTCGGTATTTAGGAAATCAATTCAGTATACATAGTAGATCTCCTAAGAATAGGCACTTAGCATAACTCGGGTGACATCTCACTCTACAATAGGTGGTGCGAAATGGTGATTGTTTACAAAACTAATTACACCACCTATATAGTGTGACACGTCATCCAAGCACTAATGCTTAGGAGATCAATTTCATATACAAGATCGATCTCCAAAGCACTCAGGTTACGTGGCACACTACGTGTGTGTGTGTTGTTATTAAAAAGAACATGTACTATTTATGAAAGTGGCAAATTTTGTTTTGGGTCCTCGACCTTCTTTATTTGTGACAATTTTGTTTCTATCCATTTTCATCATTTCTCCATTCCCAACCTTTCATTTATACTCTCATATCGTCTCTCTTGATAATTTTCATCTACTTTTATCGTCAAGGTCCTGTAAAAGGACAATTCTATACTCTTTGACTTAAAATAAATTTAAAAGGGGAAAAACGAAAACAAAAAAGAGGTATATATATAAGATAATTGATACAAAATGTTCCTATTGTTTGCTTCAATGCACAAGTCGTCTATATTATTTCACTTTTGATATATGGACTCTTAAATCAATAATTATTTGCGCAAATCACCTCTCTCGTCTCTTTCTATCCATTTGCTTCATCAAATGGTTGATTGTAGTTCGCTTATTTTATTTGGCCAGGACACTAATTGACCATTTTTCTTAGAAATTTGAGGTTGATATTTTAAAGTAGAGTTCTGGATGACATCTCATAATTGTCTTGACGAGTTATTAGGTCAAATATCAAGTTTGCTAGGAAAATCTCAGGTTTGCATTGTAAAAGTCTAGTATGTTATGCAAATATCGAGTTTGCTTGACTGCCTAACTTAAAATTCAGATAATGTTTTATTTAAAATTTCGAATTGCACTTTATTTCTTGACGTTGAACTCTAAATTCATTCTTTCTAATAATATATTATTTACACTGTGTGGATGTGTGTAACAAAAGTTGTGCATTAATTTCCTTGTATGTTGCGCATTGCAAACAAAGAAACCTACGTGCAGAGCATGTGAAAAAATTAGTGCACAAGAAAAAGTTGAGGACCTACATTGAAATTTACCCTTTATAAAAACCATGGAGTCTTCGTCAATTCAATTGTACACATCAAATGAAACAACTTAGGGCAAAAAAGTACTTGTCTTTGTTTCGAAGAGTTGAAATGTTGAATAGACTACTAATTACGTATGGATATAAATTAATCAAGGTTTCATACTAATAAACTAAAAAACGTCTTTGTCCAGGCTTGCATTTTGAGTAGGTGAACAAAAAAAAAATGGTCCCCTTTTGACCTTGAACTTATCGAATCTACTCTGTTGATTGACAAATAAGTATAGTTTTCTACCGATCTAGTTTGGCGCTATTTAGAGGTGGAGTCGAGAGAGGATATTGAACTATTACATAAAAAATGAGTTTACATATAATTCCTCAAAAGAAGTTTTTACGGGATCTCTATCCATCAAAATTTTTACTTTTGGTTCTGGCTAACAAATAATCATTGAGTCATCATCTTTCCGGACAACACACAAAGAAAAATTTACTAGGATTGGACTGCCCTTAGCTAAAGTTAGGATTGATCTCTATCTACGCCCCTGATGATAATCGCCAAACCGTAAACAAGGCAATATATGAAGCCTTTCGAGTGTTTTATATGCTACCCCAAAAAATAAATTATTTATTTACTTTTTATTTAGTATTTAAATTTTATCTTAAAATAGCAATTTTATTAAAAAGAGTAGTATAAACTTTTATATGATGGTATTGTATTCAGAAGATATGTTGTTTATGGAGATTGGCTCCTTGTTTACGTTTTAAATGAATCAAGTTGTTTATTTGAATTTTTAGATTATAATGTTATATTTAGTTTTGGACGTTCATTTTAAAAGATTAATTGTATTTTAAGGAGTAATGTAAATATTTATATACTAATGATTGGTTTCGTATTTACCCTGCTCATTTTCATGGTAATTGAATGAATTAAACACAACACTTTTGCACAAAATTTTGTAAACGATGGATAGGGATGACAACGAGATGAGTATGGGATTGATTGACCATTCATATCCTCTCCCCATTTTCATTCCCGTCTCGTTGGATATTTTGGTCATCTTGCTCCATCCTTATACTAGGTTAAAGTGGAGTGGGACAAGATGTGACGAGTTCAAGGCAGGATTGGAATGAGGCAGGGCGAGGTAGGGCAGCGAGGGGTAGGTTCCCTGTCCAATTTATTTTTCCTTTTTATTTTTTTTTATTTTTTTTAAAAATGACGATAAATCTTTTATTTTTGTTTGATAAAAAATTTAAATTTGAAATCAATTTTAAACGGAACCGATAGTTGGGGTGTGGATTATGTTTCTATTATCCATTTCAGGGCAATGACCCTGCTCCGTTTATTCGGTTAGGTGGGCAATACCCGCTCCGAGGCCCCACAGAAATTTGGTTGAATATGTTTTTTTGCCATCCCTAACAATGGGTTGATTCTTTAACTGATTATATTGTTAAAAGGATAACATCATTATAATTAGAGTTGAAAAAGGAAAAATTATTTAAATAGTGGTTATGAATTTTCTTTAAATAGGAAAATGTAAATTCGTTAACACAAAATCAAGTAGGATTGGGTCGATCTATAAGCAACCTCAAACTTCAAATTGAAACTAACTCCATCTTGAATCTCCCTAAAAAAAATTAGTAGGCTTTATATTTGTCTATAATGTTTAATTTATTATTATTTTTTAATTGAAACTGTTACATCCTAAATTCACATGGTGGGCACGCAAGTGCCAGGCTGGAGGCAAAGACCACGTAAGCCAATCAAAACGTGCCACGTGTCTACTTAAGATCATTCACGCTCTGTCTCGGTGGAATAAGGTAGACCAACCTTGCCCATGACCTTTGCCAGACATCGCAAAAACATCATGGTCAAATTTCACCCTTTCAACAAAGGAAACATTGCCTTCTTTCTCTAGCAAAACTCTTTGTCATAGAATTTGCTATCCCTCCAGGGCCACGTGGGCCCTGGATGAACATGAGGCGTCTCTCTAGCAAAACTATTTGCCATAATAAATAAAGTACTACGGACCAATAGAATGGTAACACGTGAAATTAGGGTTGGCGCGCACCCTAACCTAGTTCTATACGTTCCTATAAAGAGACTTGCACAAGGAAAGGTAAATGTACGCTCATTCTTAAACTCTACCCAATTTTTTGTACGTCTTGTCTCTCTTACACTAGGGACGGACAAAGTCTTGGACCAAATAGAACTTTGTAAGTTATATTGAATAATTGGTATTAAAATTGCGAGGCTACAAGATTGGTTCCGTTCCACCCAAATTTGAATTTTTTATTTTTTATTTTTGATCACCCAAGCAATGGATGATTAAATGGCGGGTAAGTATTATTTGTTGAAAATTATATTAAGCCCTTGTTCCCCCCCTCCTCCTCCCCTCTCCCTATAATGAGATTTTTGAAAATAATGTATTTTGGAATAGTAATTTTTGGGAGAATTGTGGTTAAAAAAGAAGATTTTTTTTTATTTACATGTAATATTATTTTATTGACGAATGTGGTTAAAACGAAATGAAAGAAAAATGTATTAAAATTTTAATAGGGTCAAACGGGTGCTAAGTTTCAACTTTCAAAATTATTACAGTTTTAATTTTCAGTTTTTGGTTTAATTAACACCATAATTTATAAATACGTATCCCTAAATATTTGAATGCATGTTTTGACTGGATTAATTTTTACATTATTACGGAGGTTAATTTCTCCCTATAAAAGTGATTTTCATGAGGTTATACGTAACATGAAATGGATAATTTGATGGAATACTCTCTACACTTACATATTATTTTTGTATAGATTTGGCAACTCGATGAAAAACTCATTCTTTATCTCTACGTGATCGTGTCCATATAAGAAGAATCGCCCGTGAGCTATTTGAGTTTTATCTTGGAATCGTACGTAAGATAGGCAATACGACTTTAAGATGACATCTTTAACGTGATTCCCTAACACTTGTTTTCTTTGTAACTCTTTTCCTTTTTATATACGTTATTATTATTGAATTATATTTATTATGTTAATTCTTCTTATGTTTATTTGTGTGTTTCTGTTAATTGATATATATCTACTTATAAATCACCCATTTTTTCAAACAATCTAAAGTCGCATCGGGCGATTTATATGTAGATAATTTTTGTCGTGGTCTTTAATAGGTAAAGTCAGCGTATATGTTTTACCTTTCCACTTAATTATAGATACCCTAAAAACTACAGTATTAGCTTATCAGAATACAAGTGTGCGAGATCAGGAAACCAGGGCAAAAACCAGTAATTAGAAAACTGCCCTTTATGGATAAAGGGAGAGGGCTGTGAATTCAAACTCGTCCAAACTACGTACAACACCCCCAACTATCTATGAAATGCACTACAATCCGTGCTGTTCATTTTTCACACAACACTTTCCTGCATCTCCATGGACATACAATCCATTTGACAGAGCTCAAAGTGAGTAAACATAAAGAAAAAGATCTGTTTTGTGTAGTGGGAGTCCAAGAAAAGAGCACCACTAAAGAAGAGCGAAAAGGAACGCAAAAATAGTCTATTTCTTTTCCTTGTTTTCAAATTTTATTTCTTCAGGTACTTTTGATTTATGGGCCTTGTCCGCACGTGAGGCATTGAATCTTTATGATGAAAACTAGTACGTTTTCTGAAATAATAGCAAGAAGGAAACTGAAAAAAAAATAAAAAAATAAAAAAAATAATAATAAGCTTTGTGCAACCTTCCTTGTTTTTATGTATTAAGTCATTTCAGTTTAAATTATTTGGTAGTAAAAGTCATAAAATAATTACGGTTATAAAATTGTATACACTATAAGTTGGAGATCATCTCCATTGATCTCTATTTTGATAGGATATAAATATCATCATACTGTTATAGGACAAAATGTGGCATATAAAAAGAACAGGTACTTACTAATTCTTGTTTTCTTTACACCTTCTTTACAACCAATTTCACCACCATGCATATTTGAGAATTTAATTGTCTAAAGTTATAACTGCAATGAGTGAATTGAGAATTGGTTTTGCCTTGCAGTCCATTTCACTCATTTCGTTCACATTCAACAAAATGATATGATCTCTTGATCTTTGATTTATGATCTAGTTTGCAAATATGATTATTCTTTAGCGTTATAATCAATAATTTGCGAATGTACTTCAAGAAGAATTTGTTAATATACCGGTTGATGGAAGTCAAGAAAGTGTGGGGTTGATAAACATGTGCATCAACGATCTCCTCATGATGTTTGATCTTATTGAAAGAGATGAATTGTAAGATCATATGTTTACTCTATTCAAGCTAGATATCTTTGAAATGTGGAGGTATTAAAAATTTCGGATATATGTATCTTATCCAAGATTATTCGTAATTATTATGAAATTGACTCTTTGAGCAAACTGTTCAAATTGAATCAAAAGATTGCAAGTGAAATACAGGAGTTGAATGGAGGTATTTGCTCAAACATGTTACTAAAGACAATATTAAAATCTCATGTATTTATCTGATTATAATTTGAAAATTTCTTAGAAGATTTTGCAGATGTGTAGAAGTGCAGGCAAAGAATAAAAGCTTGCAAACATTGATGATACCAAATTATTGTCCAAGATGGACATAAACAAATTGTAGTTCGAGATGAACATAATAAATCATCGACGGGGATGGGTTTAAACTCATAAGGGAGTTGCTTTTGGGAGTAACCCAACATTTGTGATTGGTGATCCCATAAAAAAAGTTCAATGTAATAGAAACAACTCGTATTGTGTGACTTGTAATAACATTATTTTATTTATGCTCATCCCTATGGTGATAGTGCTAATGATAATGTGATGTTAAGAAGTGTTTAACCCTAAATGAGTACAGAGACGAGAATTCTCGCGAGGTGCGGGTCACACTCATCATTGGAGGACTCACTTATGTAAGAGTTACCGTGAAGCTGTATATAGGATTGAGCTATTCCCTAGAAACTCTTACTAGAATCAAGATTAGAGCGCATGACTATTAACAGCGCTACCCTTTATGAACTGAGCCTAAATCGATACTGTATGTGGAATAATTGAAGTTTGGTCAGAGAGACATAATGCAAGGCTTAGTCCATTATGACTCCCTCAAATATATATATAGAAAGTTTAAAACTTGTGGGGCATTATTGGAAAATATATTAAGTTTCAACTTTCAAAATTATTACACTTTAATTTTCAGTTTTTGGTTTAGTTAAAACCTTAATTTATAATGTAATATATCCTTAAATATTTGAATGCATGTTATGATGGGATTAATTTTTAAATTATCGTGGATGCTGATTTTCTCCCTATAAAATGGAGTGATTTTCATGAGGTTAAACATAACATGAAAAAAGATAATTTGATAGAATACTCTCTACACTTACATGTTATTTTTCTATAGTTTTGGCAACTCAATAAAAGACTCGTTCTTTATTTCTCTGTGGTCATGCCCATTGAAGAAGAATCATTTGTGAATCATTTGAGTTTTATCTTGGAGTTGTGTAGTGTTGAAAGTACCTGCACGAAGGGGAGGTAACACGACTTTTGACAGCGTTCTTGACGTGACTCCCTAAGACATTCTAACTCTTCTTATTTTTACATACGTTGTTATTATTACTGAATTATATTTATTATGTTAATTCTTCTTATGTTTATTTTATGTTGAACTATGTGTTTATGTTATTCAAATTGTCATGTTAATTGATACATATTTATACACAAATCAACCATTTTTTCTAACATTAGTAACATAAAAAAATATTAGTTTATTTTATATTTTCATTTACTTCATGTAGATTGATGGCTTTAAGCGAGAATCAATTAGATGGAGTTATTATTTACTTTTTGACCATTCATGTATGTTGGTGAATGAATTTTATTAGATAACTTATTGTTTGTGTTTTTAAATTTGGGCCATGTTTATCATTATGTATTAAGATGGAAACCAGTTGTGTTGTTTTAAACATTACGAGAATGAATCTAGTTGTTGGAAAAAACTTAATTACGGTCCTAAAGAATTGATCCGAACGGTTCCGTTCATAATTAAAATTGAACTTGATAATTCCATTTACAAGATACTACTAATTTTTTGTTCTATTTGGCTCTCTTTGGATTTGAACCACGCCCACCCCTACTCACACACATTCTTCGTATACTTCTCGTATCGTTAGTTAACTTGAGTATCAAATTTTGATTGAACTAATTGTTTAAGGTGTCAAATGGACAATTTATTACTTTTCAAAAATTCTTATTATCCATAATTTTCCTAATTTATTTTCAATAAATTCCTAAACCTATTTCTTTTGACAATTTTTAGCGCATCTCCGATACATCCAACTCAACTCTATTTCATGCACAATATCTCGTGTTAAGCCTTCCTTATTGATATTTGTAACTAAATAACTAAAACACTTACTATTTGAGACAATATACGATCTTATGCAATGATCCACTATTGTTCCTATTACTACCATTATGATGATCTATTTTAATTTTAATATTCATATATGTTGAGAACCTAAACCAAGAAGAGAGATCCAAACCAATCAAAATTTAGCCATTCTAAACCTTAATCCAAATAGAACCTCACAAGACAAGTATCAAAACGTAGCCACCCTAGACTTCTCAATTCTCATCCTCCCAAGAGATGTGTAGGATATATTTTGAAATATATTGGTTGAAATATACCTTAATGGTTGAAGCAAATTTGATGAATTTATAAAATGTAAAGTTTAAAGCATAAAACATATTTTAAGAATATAAATTGATAAAAAAAAAAAAAAAATTGGTGTACCGTGTATTAATATGCTTGTCCTCTGGAGTAGGCTCAAGCAAATAAGTAAGGATAGCAAATTTCTTGCTTCCAACCTACTTTGCATTGTCCCTCCCCGAATTGTAAATGGGGCGAGAGATGGGGATATGGTCGAAAAGAAGAAGAAAACAGTTTTAAAGATTACAAATCACCACCATCATCATACAAATTAAACACCGCTACTATTACCTCACACCATCAACACCATTTTCATCGCTCATTTTCAAAACTAGATACCAACGAAGGGAGATGGTGGTGGTGTCAGTTGCGATGAGTATGGGTGGGTGGGTAAGAATGGCGATGGATGCTTCTTTTATGATAGAATTGAGAATGAAAAGTGAATATTTAAATTGAATATTAAATTTAGAATAAAAAATAGATGAATAGTAAAAAAAGATTGTGCCACTAGTCGAGGAGAAAGTCCCGTATACAAGTGGAATAACCTATAATAATAATAATAATAATAATAATAACATATATGGAATTTCCACTAGTTTATTTAGGGTTAGGGTTAGGGCTAGGATTATGATTATGTTTGAAATCTTTGAATTGTACTTAAGGATGACAAAAAAATTCGTCGACTTTGGTTCTGACTCGACCCGAAAAAAGCTCGAGCCGATCGGTTCTACCGAGCCAAGACTCGGGCTGAGCCCCATTTTGGGACGTCGGCTCGAGCTTGGGCCGGCCCATGCTTTGTCATCCGCCCGTAACTTTTTACCATTTTTTTTTCAATTTTTTTGAAATTTAAATGTATTTATGGGGCGTCGGCTCGAGCTCGAGCCGGCCCATGACTTGTCATTAGCCCGTAACTTTTTACTTTTTATTTTTTTAAGTTTAAATGTATTTTTTTACATATATAAATATTAATTATTATTTATAACACATATAAATTACACAAATTCTAAATACATTATAAAAAAATTATAAATTTATTACGATTTAAAAAAAAAACACGGGTCGGCTCGGCCCACTGAGGCTCTACCCGAAAGCTCGAGCCGAGTCGCATTTTTTTGATCTAAATTTATAACGACTTAAAAAAAAAACCACGAGACCGAGCTTCTTTTTTTTTTTTTTGGGTCAATGTCGCTTAATTTTTTAAAAATTTTACACAGTTCATTTTGTAAGCTTCCAATTCAATAATCCGGTCAAATGAATTCTATTTTAGAAATTAGGTGCCAACTCACCCCGACCTCATTCTATATTTACTACTATCCTCATTTTCACCGAACACCTCCGACCGTCACTGCCAACCACCAATTGCCAGCGGAATCACCTCCCAAACACAATTCTTACCTCCTGTTGGCTCCAAAACATCATAGAGGTGTAAGTGTTATGCTCTATATCCAATCAATTTAAGACATAAATACTTTAAATATATATATAATCGATGCATTTTAATGGTAATATTTATTATTTAACTGAATTTATATTCTAATGAATTAAATAATAGAATCCGTA
>CAIGRB010054539.1:3815-37652 GCA_903798255.1 Fraxinus quadrangulata | reverse complement strand
TGCAGATCGTGATCGTTCCAGTTCAAGAAAAAGTAAAGGAGTTTGCAGAAATTATCAAAGGTATAATTTCTATCACAGTTTCTATCTAAACACAAAGTAGATCCTTGTATAGGAATTGAAATTACTTATTTTTCGCTGCGCATGTTTAAGTAAATTTCCAACAAGGGGGCCAAAATTCTGTAAAAAAAATCCTTCGGAGTCGCGAACCAAAAACATAGAATTCGACCGTCGATTATTGAACCCACATCAATAGCGTTGCCACTAATCCAGCCATGGATCTTCATCAATTGGACCAAAATTCGCTTCTAGTTGTGATGCATTTGTGCTTCCTACGTTTGTGCTGCATCTATAATTCTGCATCGGCGATTTATCAGTTCGGAGGTGGATTTGAGGTGTGTTGAAGGTGTAGGTGAAAGTGGTGGTGGTGATGGTGGATTTGTGGTGTATGGAAGGTAAAGGTGGTGGTTGTGGTGGTGGTGACAGTGGTTTGAATGTAAAGGTGGTACAGGGAAGGAGGTTTGGAGGTGGCGGCCGTGGGTAGTGTCGGTTGTGGTGGGGTGGGTATAGGGTAGGATGGAATGAACAGTGATTGTAATAAATTAATTGGATAAATTTATGACTAATAAATAATGTATTATCAAATAAAATATATGATTTGCGATTAAAATATATAATTGTGAATCACAAATTGTGTTTTCGTGATTGTAAGTGTTATTAATATATGATCGTGACAATATTTTTTTTATGTTATTATCGACTTCACCTCATTAATTACATTATATGTCAACAAATTTTATCAGGGATCATAAAATTTGATCGCCTAATGTTTGAAATAAATTCACAAGTTTGTTATTGTTGAAAATATATTTCGAAACCTTTGTAATTATGTAATTTTTCCAATTTTGTTTTTTACATGTTGGGCTAGATTTGACTCCGACCGTCAACGGTCACAAACGAAATTCTAGTCATTTTGTCCATTAATATTTTATGTTGTCTCTTGAAATGCTCCAATAATAGAGGGAATCAAGTTATATACCCTAAATATAAGACTCATTTGAAAAATCACGAGAAAAGTAATTAGAAAGTATAAAATACTGTCTCTCTACATTAATTTTGACACGTTAACATAGTATATCATATTACTCTTATTTCCTACTTTTATCTTTTCCTCTCTTTATCTCTCGATACATCAACTGCAAATTGTGGAAACTGGTGGAGGAAGAGAACTACAGCTTCAAAAAGCGACGACGCGAATGGAATCGCCACCTTGAACGGCCACCACACTCACGATCTGATGCATTTGCTGCAACTATGTGACCTTTATGATAGCTTTTGTCTTTGACCAAAATATGGAAATCCATAAACTGAAGAACCCTTTGAATTTGTTGAGCATTTATTATTTTAAACCATAGAATTATAAGAGTTTCAGACTGAATTTGTTTTTGAAATTCACAGTAACTAGAGTTCATGCCTTGCACTTTTTATCTTAATGTTTTGTTTTGAAATTTGTTGTTTTGTAAATTCTTTTGGCTTTTGCTTTTGTCAAATTCTTGTCGGTCGGTAACGTGAATAAAAAGTGTCACGACATGTCACTTTTTATTTAAAAGTCAACACATTATTTTATATTCTATTTAAATTTCGACGGTCGCCCAATCGATACAAACATTATCACTTTTTTGAATTTCATCTTTCACAATTGCACGCCATAAACCATTGTATTTCTACTCATATACTATGGAGTGGCAGAATGTTGTGAGTGGCGAAATGTGAGATTCGAGAGGAAGGTATAGTGGGCAAACAAGAAGATAGACATTGCGGTTGAATGTTGATGGAGCAGAGTTGGAGGGATGAAGGTGGCTGGACTAGGTTGTTCAATATTATTTGTCACTATTTAAATTTTTTATCACTTTATTGAATAACACTTTCAAATCCAAGTTAATATGTTAATTAATAGAAGTGAAACTAATTATAAAAATATAATATGCAAAAAAAAAAAAAACCAAGCATCCACATAATCTATTCTAAGATTTTGATTGGTGTTAAATATTATTCATCACTTTTTGGAGTGTTTGGCATTTTTTTTTTTTTAAATTTCTGTCATTTTATTGAATTGCTTCCATTTTTAATGCTGTAGAAAGAGAGATATGACAAAGATCATGACGATGATTATGTTACAAACAATGATTGCGTGTCAAATGAAAATGAAAATTTTACAATATAGGAAAGTGACATTGTATGTCACATATTTATGTTAGTTTTTAATAAAAGAAAGTCTCACTTCAATTCTTGTCACTTTTTTGAATTTTTTTCGATCACTCTTTTGAAATTTTTGTAATTTTTTTAAGTAATAAACATCATTTTTTTAATAATAAAAGTGACATTATGTCACCTTTTAGTAAAAAAAAAAATAACAATTAACCCCTGTTTGAGCCATATTAAAATTTTTATTCTCATTATTCTACTATTTTCAACGATAAATTTTTCAATAAAATAATATTTCCCATCACATCAATAAATTTTCCTTCTTTTTCAACCACACATTCTCCATCAATTTAATATTCCAAAATACAACCTTCCAAACTAATGTGGCTCAAACACACACTTAACTTTAAAAAGTGACATTGCGTCACTTTTTTATTAAAAAAAGTGCTATTGTGTCATTTAATTTTACATAGCACTTTTACTTCTTCTTTTTTCTATCACTTTCTTGAAATTTCTCATTTTGTTGAGTGACAAACATCATTGTTTTATTAAATGTGACTGTATGTCACCTTTTTCAAAAAAAAAAAAAAAATGTGACATTTAAGACCCTGTTTGACACCCATTTTGGGTATAAAAAAAATTTTGGAATAGTGATTGATGGAAGATTGTGTGGTTAAAAAGTAAAGAAAATTTTTGGATTTATATGTAACATTATTTTATTGATAGGATGTGTGATTGAAATGAAAAATGAGAAATAGAATGAGAAATAAAATGGGTTTCAAACAGGGGCTTAGAAAGGTAACATCGTGTCACTTTCTTTCTTTTTAATAAAAAAGTGTCACTTTTTAATAAAAATTGATACTTAATTTTACACATTATTTTTTATTTTCAAAATATTTTTTGTTTGATTTTTGGAAAAACCCCTAATTTTAGAAATGTTTTTGTAAGTTTCCCCAATAATTTGCTCAAGGCACGCACCCAAATTGATTTGAGTGGCCTCTATTGGCCTCTCCCATCTCCATTTTAACAATTATTATATACTATACAATCGTTATTGGATGAATTAAAGGTTAAAAAACACGTTGAACTAATGCTTTATTTACAGTCAATAAAGTTCATGCCTTGCACTTTTTATCTTGATGTTTTGTTTTGGAATTTGTTGTTTTGTCAAACTTTTTGGTGTTTGCTTTTGTCTAATTCTTGTTAGCCGATAACTGAACATGTCCCTTTTCAATTTAAAAGTCGTAGACCATTTTATACTATATTTAAATTGACATATTTTTCTGTGCTCGACGTTTACCCAATCGATACAAACATTAATTTATCACTATTTTGAATTTCATCTTTCACAACTCCACGCCATAAACCATCGTATTTCTACTTGTATACTATGGAGTGGTAGAATGTTGGGAGTGGCAAAATGTGACATTCGAAAGGAAGGTATGGAAGGAAAACGAGAATGTAGACATTGGGGCTGAATGTTGATGGAGCAGAGTTGGATGAATGAAGGAGGCTGGGGAGGGTTGTTCAATATTATTTGTAACTTTCTTGAGGTGTTGTCATTTTTTTAAAATATTTATCACTTTTTTGAATAGCACTTCCAAATCCAAGTTAATATGTTAATTAATAGAAGCGAAACGTAATTACAAAAAGATAATATGCAAAAGAAAATCAGTAATCCGCTGAATCTATTCTAAAATTTTGATTGGTGTTAAATATTATTCATCACTTTTTGGAGTGTTTGACATTTTTTTTTTAATTTCTGTCATTTTATTGAATTGCTTCCATTTTTAATGCTGTAGAAAGAGAGATATGACAAAGATGATGACGACGATTATGTTACAAACAATGATTGCGTGTCAAATGAAAATGAAAATTTTACAATATAGGAAAGTGACATTGTACGTCACCTATTTATGTCAGTTTTTAATAAAAAAAAGTCTCACTTCAATTCTTGTCACTTTTTTGAATTTTTTTGGATCACTTCTTTGAAAATTCTGTAATTTTTTTAAGTAACAAATATCATTTTTTTTAATAATAAAAGTGACATTATGTCACTTTTATAGTAAAAAAAATAACACTTAGTCCCTGTTTGAGTCATATTAAAATTTTTATTCTTATTATTCTACTATTTTCAACGATACATTTTTCAATAAAATAATATTTCTCATCACATCAATAAATTTTCCTTCTTTTTCAACCACACATTCTCCATCAATCTAATATTTCAAAATACAACATTCCAAAATAATGTGACTCAAACACACACTTAACTTTAAAAAGTGACATTGCGTCACTTTTTTATTAAAAAAAGTGCTATTGTGTCATTTAATTTTACATAGCACCTTTTACTTCTTTTTTTTTTTTCTATCACTTTCTTGAAATTTCTCATTTTGTTGAGTGACAAACATCATTGTTTTATTAAATGTGACTGTATGTCACCGTTTTCATAAAAAAAAAATGTGACATTTAACTTAGAAAGGTAACATCGTGTCACTTTCTTTCTTTTTAATAAAAAAGTGTCACTTTTTAATAAAAATTGATACTTAATTTTACACATTATTTTTTATTTTCAAAATATTTTTTGTATGATTTTTCGAAAAACCCCTAATTTTAGAAATGTTTTTGTAAGTTTCCCCAATAATTTGCTCAAGGCACGCACCCAAATTGATTGAGTGGCCTCTATTGGCCTCTCCCATCTCCATTTTAACAATTATTATATACTATACAATCGTTATTGGATGAATTAAAGGTAAAAAACACGTTGAACTAATGCTATCCAGCCCAATCTAATTGATTGTACGTGCTTTGGTGCACAATATTTGTCAAAATCGAACAAAGTTAATAAAGTTCTTTAAATATTTCTTTAATGTTGAAAGAGAAATTTGCAATTGGTGTCCCCAACGTTAGCCTTAGGTGCACCTCTGATTCCATTCAAATTTTTGTAATTTTTCCATCCTCAAACCTACAATTTAGGTGCATGTTCGTTCTTTTAGATGGAATTCATCCAAAGTTCTATTGTTTTACATGCCTATCATTTTTAGGGTATTTAGTCAAGTCATTTTATTTCTTTTAAAACAACTGGAAAAAGAGAGAGAGACAAATGAAAGGAAAAAAGAAAAAAAAGGAAAAACATTGAAAAATATCACATCATTTCCCTTCGTGCAATAATCTCTGTCACTACTGTCCCACCACTCCTTGTTGCACCATATCCCAACTCCACATTCTTTTCGAAGGAGACCAAGTGGGTTTTACAGAACCACGATGTGTTTCTTTTCCCAGATTTTATTTGACACCATCCTTATTTTGTCAGGTAAAGAGGAAAAATGAAAGATTTGGATATAGCCAGGGGGTGAATCAATTGGGGCTGGTGGGGTTGATTATATGATGTTGAAGGTTCACTATTTCTTTCCTATATATATGTACTTTCTTTTAGTTAATTAATGGTTTTTGAAGAAGAAGAATGATATTTAGCACCAGTAGTGTTAAAACATCAATATATATATATATGATATTGTGTGATATATTCAATTCCCTATTTTGTAAGAATTAAAATTTAGATTTTAATTTAAATCAAAGTTAAAAATTAATTTTAACTATATATTTCATGAGAACCACGACTTTCTCACTACACGTTTCATTAAGTTTTATCAGAATCTATTTAAATTTAATTTAAATCCTACTAAATAGGAGCTAAATATAAAATTATGTGATTCATTCAATGATACTTAGTGCCACCTTTCAAGAAACATGAATCTTTTCACAAAATATTTTAACAAAATTTTCAATTATTTCATAGGGACCAAGGTGCTTTAGGGAGTAGTGCTTGGGGATCCAACTGCAAATTTCCCTCGTGGAGGAAAACCAAGAAACATGCCACGTGGAATTTCAAAAACCCAAAATTGACCCAACGAAAGCCTCCACGCTCGGTTTCTCACTCTCCTCGACAGCAGCTTCATTTCCTTCCGTAAAGCAACACTTCCATAAAGCACCGTATTTATCAGAGGAATACATACATAATTATACAGGCCGATCAATCTGGTTGAGCAGAAAAATTCTAAAATTCCATTTTACGAATGGCAAAGAAGAGGAAATCCGATGCGACGCGGCTAGATGAGGTGGATCGAACCATGTACTCTACCTTCTGCAGCGCAGCCAACTCCCTTTCCCAGCTTTACACCCAGGCCATGCACCACCAGCGCCTCTCCTTCCAGACCGGCGAACGCCACTCGTTGGTCAGTATCAGTAACCAATGGTTACTTCGTTTTATTGGTTTTACTTGATGGGATTTCTTCAATCTAGCTTTTCTTAATGTTTCGTAATTATTTTAATGTTAAATTATGCTGCTCTTTGTATAATAGAGTAGATTCAGCACACCTTTTGCTCAATTTGAATGTGATTTACTAATATCTTTTGCGTGTACTGCGTACTGGACAGGTTCTAATTTACTAAAATTATTTATCGAGGTTTATTTTCTGTTTTATTGCAGGAGAAACTTTATAATTGGATTTTAAGGCAACAAGAAGATGGGGCAAGAGTGACGACCGGAGATATATTTTCATACATTCAGGTTTTTATCATTATTTTAATAATTGATAAACTCAAAACTCCTGCCTATCTCTCTTTGCAATTTGTTAAGGTGATTATGAAATACTTGGCGCATCTTTGCTGAGTCTTGTGTTATACATTGGTAATCTTCTGTATATACTCCAGTGTTTGCTTTGGCAATATTGGTTTTGAGTTTCAATGCTATTCGTTGACAAATGTAGTTTCTTTTTGCTCATGTTTTCTAGTGGTCTTCCTTAAATTAAGAGTAAAATTACATATCATTTGAACAGCTCTTGCTCATGTTTGTTGTGTAATGTTCTGATAATTGAACTTTAATGAATTATACCAGGAGTGCAATTATATATATCTCTAGAAAACTGAAGTACTAGCAGAGGTTTTACTACCCTCATAATAGGATCTTTCTTTTGAACAAATGTTACTTATCCTGAAACTGGGAATCAAGTTTCTGAAGACAGTAACTGCAAATTTTATAAAATGAAGTAGAGTTCTAGAAATTTTTGTATCTATTTTCTTGAATGTGCTAGAATTTTTTATGGTACAGAACTAGAATTTAGAACTCAAGAGATTGGACTATTCCATTGAGCTAGTAACTTCATGTCACCTCATGACAAAGTACTTCAACTAGGAATGAATTAATCTATCAAGTTTACAGGTCCATATAATCCAAGGAGTTGCATGTCGTTAATTTGCTAGGCAGTTCTTGGTTGATTTTTCTAGCGTAGAACTTGGTCACATGTTGCATCACCAAGGATAAATTATGGTAGTAATACTTGTCAATTGAACAAGATAATGCTTGTCACCTTTTTGTGTTTGTGGTACGAAAGTTTGGCAAAATAGTTCTCCTTACTCTTGTTTTAACTTACTTGGAAATAAAGCTCAAGTTGAAATTTTTTTAGTAGGCCCTATGTCTTATTTGATAGAAGACAATGATCTTATGGATACTTCATTTCATAGGTAAATGTATTCAAACCATGGAATTGCTTTGGACTTAATGAACTCGTTAAAGTGCTATTCTTACGTTCATTCAGTTTTGCTCTCTCTGTCTAAGTGTGGAATTGCTGTATAGCATCACTACATAGACATCCACTATATTTTCAACTTTATGCACGCATGAATTAACTTTCGCCTTTCTAATGAGAAATTTTATTGTGGAAAAAATAACCCTGTCGAATTGTTTTATTCTTGTTCTTGTCCTATTTTCCTAGCTAATTATTGAGCAAATCTCAATAATGTGATTTTGAATGTCACAGGACTCCATTCATTGAAGTTATGCTCTTCCCTTTTCTGTTTATGCTTTCTTCTCCGGGTATATTATATGAAAATGTGGTTCTGCTTTCCTGCATTTTGAATGTCACATGTTTGCTTGCCATGTTTCTGGAAATGTTTCCAAAATTAGAACTTCATGGTGCCAAAGCAAAACATTTATCTGACATTGTAAATATTTTTTAAGAAAGCCATACCTAAGAAACACATTTCTTAATAAGGGGAGAGAAACTTGTGTTTTTCTGCAAAGAACACACACAAATTGAGCCCTTGGGTTGCTCATAATTTGTGTCTTTTTCCATGTTTGCGTTACGTGGTCTGCTAATGTTTATGTGTGATTTTGATCTTTAAAATCTGTGTGGTGTTAAAAATTGTGGTGCTGCTATTTTA
Organism: Fraxinus quadrangulata; assembly: GCA_903798255.1. Classification (NCBI taxonomy): domain Eukaryota; kingdom Viridiplantae; phylum Streptophyta; class Magnoliopsida; order Lamiales; family Oleaceae; genus Fraxinus; species Fraxinus quadrangulata. The sequence continues at coordinate 29,228 of CAIGRB010054539.1, read as the reverse complement.
AATTGATGGGTTATATGATTGCTACTGTGAATAGTTGTCAATTCTTAGAGGCATATTTGTGTTAGAATATATTCTTTTGAAAGCTTCTGTCTATTTGAAAATTGCAGAATGAGCTTGATTATGGAACAGAAGAACTCCCATCCTCCCCAAGGTTGCCGTTCCAGCAGCAACAACAGTCTCAAACTGCAATGCATTCTGCTCACACAGGATTTCAAGTATGTTCTAATTCATTTGGTCCTGCAACTGTTGTGCAAGGACTCTGTTCCGGGAACTCTATTTTCCCAAATGCTCTCTCCAGTCCTGCTAGTTGGAGCCTCCAGCACCATCACCTGATGCAGGGAGGTTACTATGTAAATACCGTTATGTGCAATAATGAGAACAATAGTTATGAAAGCAGGGATCCTAATCCGCCTGGCAGCAATGACACTTCAATGGACACGCATGCTGATAGCCCTGACCATGATTCTTCTTATTGAGATTGATGTTCTCCCGAGAGTCTGTGTCTATACACTAGTGGAAAAGAATAGAAAGGTTGTGCTAACAGAATAATTTTTTGAAGGTCATTGAAATGTAGAGAGCTTTGTTGTACTTGGTAAGATGTGCAAGTGAGCATTAAGATCTCCCTTCCGATAAGGTTAGTTTAGCTAAATTTCATATCGTCCATGGTTTCTTTATATTTCATATCGTCCATGGTTTCTTTATATTATACTGAAATACATAGCGTTTACTGTAATTTCCGTTGCTCGTCATAGCAATTTCAGTATTGAAGAGATTTTGTTTATAGATAATTGTTTTAATGGGTGGCGGCCTTAAACGTTTTTAAAATCATTGATTACGACAGATTGAACATAGCCACTTGATCATGATGATAATTACAACAAATGAAACATATAAACAGACACTGCTGCTTTTAACGTGTTAAACCAGCAACCAGGATTCGATTTTAAACTTGATCACCTGAGTTGACTTCATTTGGCTGTTGGAATAAAAGATACAATCATGTTACATGAACAGAAAGTTTGACATATTAGTTGATATAATGTGTCGTGACATTTTATCATTGAATTGTTTTAAATATAGTCAGCTTTCTCATCCAATCTCCTCCAGCCATGGCATTTTCTGCCATTGCATCTAGTCATATTCTTCTGACAAAGTAGCACTATTCTTAAAGATACAATCATACTACATGAATAGAAAGTTTGATATAATGTGGCATGACATTTTATTATTGGACGATTTTAAACACAGTCAACTTTCTTACCAAATCACCTCCCGCCTCTGCATTTTTTGTCATTGTATCTGACCATATTCTTCTAACAAAGTGGCAATATTCTAAAAGATAGGCCAATGTCTTCCCGTTGGTATCATAGTTGTTAAAGTTATTCTAAACTTTGCAAAGAAGAAAGCATTATATCAAACGCCTCATTGAATTTGAACATTGCCAAATACACGCTTGCTTATAAAAAATGCGATTGAATTTTAACATTGGCACGTATTGTTTATATGTATTTTCATATAGTATAGTGTTTTTGATTGATTTTTCTCGTTAAATGCACAGTTATAAGCGTATTTTTCCCGATTTACTATTAACTAAGAACAATAATGTGTCCGGTCAGCATTTCTGTTATAATTAAATTTTTTAACATTATAATTAATGACATGTTCATTCGTAACTTTTACAAATTAAATTAATCCAATTTAAAAATATATAAATAACAAGTTGTCCAATAAGATTAATTCNTCATTCGTAACTTTTACAAATTAAATTAATCCAATTTAAAAATATATAAATAGCAAGTTGTCCAATAAGATTAATTCAATGTATACAAATACCAAAGAGTAGATATTAATACTAAAATATCGGTGATCTATATCAATAATTTTTTTGCTTCAAGCAATCCATATAAAAAAAATGAAATATAAATTAAAAGATAAAAATAAAAAAATTTTACGTATTGGTAATACTTACGAACTCTTTGATTTAATCATCAATTGTTTGACTTGTCATACTAAAAACTCTACAGACATAATTGAAAAGGCACAATTAACAAACACAAATAACCTAAAAATTATTCAACTAATAAGATTTAATAAGAAAAAATTGAATTGGGCTGGGCTAGCTAGACATGGACTTGATTTGAGAGTTGGAGCATTAATTACTAAATTAGTTAATTTGCTAGAAGAAATTAAAATAATTTAATTAATTCAATATAAAAAAATAAAAAAATTATTTAGATTTAGTTATTCGGTTCTTGGTTTAGAACCGAGAATCGAACCAAGCTCATCGATTTTCGATTCAGATATTCGTTCAGGTATTTAACTTATGAAGAACCGTTCAATTCAATTCAGGCTTGATTCGGTCCGGTTCGGTTCAGAAGTTTTGTCAAGCCCTATTTTTTAACATATATCTTGATGGGCTTGCATAAATGATGGGCTTTGGTCCAATTTAGGACCGTTTGATTATTAAATTGGCTTTGATATTGAGAACAAGTCAACATTCATGGATTCAAAAATAAAAAGTTAGTGTTGAACTTCATCTTTTGTAATTAGTTTATACACGAGCGACGTCGTGATCAATAGGTCTCGATTCTACTCACGTTCAAGCAACCTCTTGCCTACATATTTGGCCAAATCGTTAGTAACAAGTGGCTTTATCCGGAGATATAATCGTGTGCGCTCCGACGATCAAGTCAATCACTTATAAAAATGTACGCATTTGATACGTGCTTAGACATGATCCACAAATGTGTTCGAATATTGGAGGTTATAGTAGAATTGGAGTATAGAGGGTAAAATGAGAGAGAAGTGTTGCAGTTGAGTGTATAAAATTACATTACCTTTAAATAATATTAAGTGTGAGTTTTTATAATATAAAAGGAGAAATGATAATAGTTGGATGAAGAAACACGTAACCTCACCTAAAGGATCGAGACTCCTTTTCATAGACGTCATTGTATCAATCTTAAGTTCAAGTGCATTTAATGTTTCTGAACATTAGCCACCCTATGGTCTAGGCCTTACTAGTAAGGAGTAGACAAATTGACTTGGTAGAGTGGCTGCTGCAGAAAGGTAACATTAATCAATCACATAATATCTTGTATTAAAGATCTTATGGGGAATGTGCTTAATACGCCAGAGGCTATTCAACTCAGATTAGGGTTGCAGTGCCTCGTATTGCCTCCTCACCTTGACGATGAGAGTTCTACAAATTGGCCAAGTAGGCAAAGTGATGCGGATGCGGGCCTGTGTTAGGTTTTTATGTGGCGCCACGTGATCATTCTTGGAACCTCGTTGGATGAGGCATAACATTTTTCATCAAATTGTTCAAATTTTGTAATGCCAATAACTTTAAAAAAAAAAAAATTCTTGTCAGGTTAGGCTAAAAAATTTTAAAAGATAAAAATAGAAAAAAGGAAATACTTTTGAGACAATAAATAAATCAAAAATAACTTTGATAAAATGGTTGGCTAGAATACGATAAATCTTGTTCTTCATACTAACTCTACCCACTTATATATGTCAAAATAAGGAGTGGGCAAATTATAGGGACATCCCTTAAGCTTTATAACAATTTTGAAGACCTCCTAACTCCTCAAAAATTAGACAAATCTTCATTGTTTGAAATTTTGAATAATGTATACATTCCCTGAAGTTTATGACAATTTCAAAAAGGGTTAATTTCACAAATGGTCACTGAAGTTACCTAAAAATCACAAAATGGTCACTGAAGTTTAAAACTTGCAGAAACGGTCACTGAAGTTTAAATTTCTTTCACAAACGGTCATTGAATTTTCAAAATTTTTGGGCGAATTTTGCGACGATTTTTCGGTAACTTCCGACCACCAAGACCGCCGAATTTGGATACAATTGGAAAGCACACAATATACTCTTCAATTACCAACAAAAATCTCCCAATAACTCCAAGGGATTCGACCGGCATATATTCACGAAGTCGGCTACCGAAAAATCTAAAAATCTTCCCCAGATTTTCAGATTTTTTGGGCGAGTTTGCAACAATTTCTCGGCTACTTCCGACCACCAATACCGCCGTTTTGGATACCGTTGAAAAGCCCACAATGTCATCTTCAATTAATACGAAAAATCTCCCCATAACTCCAAGGGATTCGGCTGAATAAACCCACGAAATCAGCTACCAAAAAATCTGAAAATTTGCCTAGTTTGGGTAGCTGACTTCGTGGGTTTATTCCGACCGAATCCGTTAGAGTTATGGGGAGTTTTTCGTGGTATTTAAAGATGACATTGTGGGCTTTTCAACGGTATTCAAAATCGGCTGTATTGGTGGTCGGAAGTTGTCGGAAAATTGCCGCAAACTAGCCCAAAAAATCTGAAAATCTGGACAGATTTTCAAATTTTTCGATAGCCGACTTCGTGGGTATATACCGGCCGAATCCCTTGAAGTTATGGGGAGATTTTTGATGGTAATTGAAGAGGACATTGTGAGCTTCCAACAGTATCCAAATCCGACAGTCTTGATGGTTGGAAGTTGCCGAAAAATCACCGCAAAACTCGTCCAAAAAATTTGAAAATTCAGTGACCATTTGTGAAAGAAATTTAAACTTCAGTGATCGTTTATGCAAGTTTTAAACTTCAGTGACCGTTTTGTGATATTTAGGTATCTTCAGCGACCGTTTATGAAATTAACCCATTTCAAAACACTTTCCTTCCATTATAAAAAAAATTAAACGAACATCCCTTATTTCAAGTTTTGAATAACACATAAATCCCATGAAATTTATGCCCATACAAAATTTCCTTATTTCAATTTTGAACCACTTTTCTCACATGTTTGCCAAAAAATAAAAATAAAAAAATAGTGATAATGTTTAAAATACACTTACAAAATTTTTTTTCCATCTTATGACTTCTTTAATAATAATGTATAACCTAAAAATCTTTTTAAAATTTCTAACTAAACTCTTGTTTGGCGTGGATTAAAATTAGATTTTTAGTAAATTTTGATAAAATTGATGAAATGTGTGATTAAAAAACTATGGGTCTCATAAAATGTGTGGTTAAAATTAATTGTTGAACATTGATTTAAATTAAAATATGAATTCTAAATTTTACCAAACATGGGCTAAATCAATAAACAAGCTATAGTTTAGACCACATAATTCTTCAATACACTGCAACATTTAATTGATTTGAATAATTATACCGGGGAACACAAGATGGAGGCATTCTAGTAGTGTTTAAATCAGCACTCAGAAATTCTAATGCTCATTACTGTGTCATTTGTAATGTATTTTAAGTACAGTTTTGATACACTTGCATCTTGGTTGACATTTCGAATAACATTTCATGACATGGCAATCAATTTTGCCATTGATTTCTCCAACACCTAATTAAATCAATTGCCTCGATTTTTACACCTAATGAAATGTTACCCAAGAGGTACACATTGAATGTACAAATAGATTGATGTGTTTTTTTAAGAATCAGTGGTCTAAATAATATTTTATTGTTGATTTGGTTAGAAATGTTAAATGGTAACTCCAGAGATGGAAGAAAGTTCGAAACATTATTTTAAGCACTATTACTATTGTTTATATTAACACGTGAAAGGAAATTGATGAGGGAGGTATACATTAATTAAACTTGAGATAAGCTTAATTCTTGAAAATAGAGGGTGTGCCTTTTAAATGTTCATAAACTTTGGGGAGGTAAGGTATGTATTATTTAAAACTTGAAATGAGAGAGACGGGGGTAATTTTTGAAAGGAAAGAAGTGCCTATGAAATTTGTCATAAACCTCAAGGAAGTATGCATTATTCAAAATTAAAGAAAAGAAGTTTGTATAATTTTTAGAAAGTGTGGGGTGTCTATGAATAATTTCTAAGTTAAATTTGAACATAGATATGTTTCTCCAATCATTCATTTAACTCGAATTGTTTGTTTTCTTGAACCACTTCCATAGATTTTAACTTACTTAAATTAACATCTTTATAGTCATACATAGATGCATGTTTGGTTAACCTTAAAAAACTTACTTATTTATAAATAAGTTTGCAATTAAACAAATAAGATTGATTAGTACCAAGTTAAGATCTGATTTCCAATCTTTGCTGTTCAATTCGTTGTCCACCCAATTAATAATTGACACATTATTTTTAAATTAACATGTCATCTCAAATTTACCACATAAACTTTACAACGAATGCACCAAATTGACATATTAATTTAAAATGACATGTCAATTATTAATATGGTGAACAATAACTTGGACAGTAAATATTGGATAATAAATGTCAACTCGACTAGTACTGATCTACAGCAGCCGAACTGCGAGTTTATTCTCGTAAAAGTGTCCAGCTACACAAAAAAAACACGGAGGCATTGATAACGCAGCTCAACTCATTGATAATGGATACAATTCTTTGGCCTTTTCTTTCTCATGGGCGGAGAAAAAATCTCGTCTTCTAGTGAACAATCTTATCTCTGATCAAAATGCCAAACTCACAATTCCTACCACCTTATGCATGGTATAGGGAAACAATACCCAATCACTTTCACCACTTAGATTCCTTGCAAAAGGCGAGAATATTCGGAAATTCGCCATCGTGAAGGATGGGTTGTGTTCAGGCTAAGGGGGCAGTGTACAGCCCAACAAAGGGTCTAGATAAATTCAAACTCGACAATGGATACGTTCAAGGACGTGATGCCCAGAAACAGGATCCCAACAAGTCATCTCGGCCCAAAGTGGAGGTTAAGAATGTGGTGGCCGCCGCCGGTGGTGGACGGGAGAGAAAGATCAGTAGAGAAGGTGAGAGAGGAATCAATGGCGGTGGAAACATTTCGCAGAGGATTTCAGTCGAAAAAATTCCTGCACATGAACATGCTGGTGGATGGCCTAAATGGCTTGTTGATCATGTTCCCAGAGATGTTTTGACGGGTTTGTTTCTAACTACTGCTGATTCATACGAGAAGCTTGCAAAGGTCAGTATTAATCAAAGTCGAATTCTGTCTTATTATCGTTATCACTTGGCAATGAGTAATTTCATCAGAAAATGAATGCAATAACTTTAATCTTATACAAATTTAGTGATGAAATCTGTGTTTTGGTTCATGATTATTCAAGTTTAACAGTACAGATAATACTCTTCCTTTTGGCTAGAATATGACGAGTGCATTTCTTAGCGTAAAGCTTTTCTTGAATTGAGAAGAAATTCTCTATGTTGTCTCTCTTAAGTGTTTTTTTCCTCGCAGGTAGGCCACGGAACGTATAGCAATGTGTATAAGGCTCGAGATAAGTCTACGGGGAAGGTAGTTGCCTTGAAGAAGGTTCGTTTTGATACATCAGAGCCTGAAAGTGTAAAATTTATGGCAAGAGAGATCATAACGTTGAGGCACCTCGACCATCCGAATATTATTAAGCTTGAAGGAATTGCCACTTCAAGAATGCAATACAGTCTTTATTTAATATTTGATTTTATGCCATCAGATTTAACCAAAGTTATCTCACGTTCAGAAGGAAGGCTTACTGCACCTCAGGTCGAATTCTATCCTCCACTTCAGACTACAGTTTCAGTTTATTTTCCATGGGATTTCTGCCATTAAAATTCACACAGTAGTTCACACATGTTAAGGAAACTGAACATTTTACCAGATATTAAGTCAATGTAGTTGGAATCGAGCTCCTGAAATGTGTGTAATATTGTATGTAGGTCAAGTGTTATATGCAGCAGCTGCTCTCAGGCCTTCAGCACTGCCACGAGAGGGGAATTTTGCACCGGGACATAAAAGGATCTAATTTGTTGATTGACAGGAATGGAATGCTTAAGATTGCTGATTTTGGGCTAGCTAATTTTTACCAGAACAAGGCAAAACCCACTCTCACGAGCAGAGTTGTAACATTATGGTATAGAGCCCCAGAACTACTACTAGGCTCTACAGATTATGGAGTCGGCATTGATCTGTGGAGTGCAGGATGCCTTTTAGCAGAGATGTTTGAGAGACGACCAATTATGCCGGGCAGGAATGAGGTAATACCTTAAAGGTACTTGTGCTATATTTAAGAGCAAAACATACAGTATGCCTAATTGTTAAGAGAGAGTAAACCTGTATTCATGAAGCTTATTAAGCTCTCTGTGTATTCAGATTGAGCAGCTTCATAAGATATTCAAGCTTTGTGGTTCGCCCCCGGAGCACTACTGGAGAAAAATGAAGCCACCAACAACATTCCGCCCTCCACAACATTATAAACCATGTTTCCAGGAAACCTTTCCGAATTTCCCCGATTCAGCATTTGGTCTTTTGGGCAGTCTTCTAGCTTTAGATCCTGCATATCGTGGCACTGCTGCTTCTGCTCTTGAAAATGAGGTGAGTTGCAGAAAGGAACTTACTGCACTAATTGCTAAACTTGATTGAAACTGAAATTGCAAAATGGTTGAAGTTTTGAGGCTTTTGTTAAAATCAAGAAATAGTACCTGTTCAATCAACTGAGTAAGATTTCTCAATGGCATAACCTAATTTTCCTTCTTAAGAAGTCCTGCTAAAGGCAACAGAGGATATACTCAGGAGAATTTTTGCTAACTGTTGCATAAATTACAGTTCTTTTGTACAAGTCCATTGGCATGTGATCTCTCTGGTCTGCCTGTCATAAGCCCAACAGAGGACGAGACTATCCACTCTAACAATAGAAGAAGGTAGGTCATCTCTTTAACGTTGCATTTTCATGTCTTGTATAATTCATTTTTCGTGTCTTGTTTAAACAGAACTGCAAAAGCACAGCAACAATCTCGAAAGAGCCAAGGAGGTCATAGAAGAAAGGTCTCATTCCCCGAACATATCAGAGTAAGATTCCGCCTACACACTAGCATTTAATGAGTTTCGTATGGCATCATTTCTAACTCTATTATGCACATTAACTTTCCCCCAACTCGCATGCACACAGGGGCGGAGCCAGGATTGATCCGTCTTTTACAAATTGATAACCATACATTCAGGGGCGGAGCCAGGATTGAGTGGTACGGGGGCTACTGGGTTGGACAGTGGGCTACTAGGTTGGACAGTACAAAAAAATAGACTATAACCAATTTTTTTTTTTTTTTAAAAAAAAATTTGGCTTGGGCTGGAGTGGGCAAGGGTGGGCTACCCCTATCTCCGCCCCTGCATGCACACACATCTCCCTAACGACGACAGAAAAGAAATGTGTCCAAGTTTAGTTTTGGAATTTCTTTACATAAAATTCGTGTGAATGTGGAATTCATCAGCAATCAGATCTCTTTAAAATGATTGATACTGGTTTGTGATGATAACTTTCTTCATCATTTTCAAGCAGGAAATACACACGTCTCAGAGCTTCCAAAGCCTAGACACGATTAATAGTACGAGCAGCACTTCCTCGACCAACAAACAAAGAAGCAGTCAAGAGACCCTGCCTCGTTCTCCTTCTACGAGCAGCACTTCCTCGACCAACAAACAAAGAAGCAGTCAAGAGACCCTGCCTCTTTCTCCTTCTCCAGCTTTTCGATCTTTGCTTAACCAATCTTCAAAAACTGAGGCACATCCTAATGCACTGAAAAACATCAAGAACTATCCTCTTCTACTGGCCTCTTTAACTGAGGCTGCCAACCACCTTGAAGAGAGTAAATCAAATCTTTATCGAAGATCCCTTTCCAACATCGATTTCAGAAATCTTGATCTGGAGAAGATCTCAAAACTGTTCGGCCTAGAGGATAATTAAGCTGCAGAAATTACCTGCTTCACTTGGATAAGTTAGGCATGCTGCTACTCTCTTATCGCTGAATTGGTGGTACTTTGTTAAAATTATCTGTAGATTATGCAAACAGCAGAAGTTTTATATGACTACCACCACAAACTTGATTTGTTCCATGAGAGCCAAAAAACTTCATTTTTGATCAGCCTAACTCGTCAATGAGTCATAGTAGTCGTCTTCGAATTTGCTCTTAATCCATTTAAAACTATTTCTCAACAACAATTTCAACAGTCCGGATTGTCCCTCGGACTGTTGAAGCCATACGAGTTAGTGCAATCTCAAAGTCAAACCATACTTGATCTGCGTGCAAAGGTTAGTAACAAGGAATGTTTTGCTTCTTTCCAAGATAAAAAAAAAAATCACAAATCTGAGAGGTGAGCTCATTGCATTTTATACACAAGGATAGAGAACACAACATGGACCAGTTTTGTTTTATTTTTTTTATTTTTTTATTTTTTACCGATATTTCATTATTCTTCTTTTCTCAATAACAATTCATTAACTCCTTTATTGCATCCAACTTTTAAATAACTTTCATAATGACTTGTTTGAGAACATAAATTATCCTGCACTTCATAATATTAAAAAATAAAAAGAAATAAAAAAATGTTCATTTTCTACACACGTCACTAATTTTTGTTATCTTTAGAATCCCCTGAAAATGTTTTTTTTTAAAAAAAGTATTATTTCAGTTTCATTTCCATGGACTGATTATCTAAAATGGCTCAATCACAAGAAGCTCAAACTCGGACATAGAAACCTCGAACTTTCCATCACAGATTGATGATCACCAGTAGCTACAACTTGCATTACTAAGACTGATGGCTAAAGAAATCAGCTCCACTCTCAATATCATCCGTTTTAATGTTCCCACATTGAGCCATTAGTATTCTGTACACTCTCTTAGAACAAATACTGCCTAATCTTCTATCACCGCCAAAAAAGCCCTCTATCGTCAAATCCTCCAGGAGAAATTCTTTCTCATGCACCTGACAGTTTTGGTACAAAATCAGAGTTGCATCGTGTAGAAAACAAAAGGAAAGAATCATAAAGTTTCCAAATATGTGATCCAACTCTGTGATAAGATTGGATTACCAAGCATTTATGTGATGAGAAGCATTGAATTAGCCATCAATCAGTATGAGGAAAAACGAGTAGGAAATGACAGGCTATAGCAATAGATAATCAACTGAGGGGAAGAGGATAATGCTCTTTGGTGGGATAGATCCAAATTTGGTACCAAAGAGAATAAAGCAAGCAATGCTCGACTGTTTACCATAAGAATTTTTTACAGCTTGCTTTCTATGTAATAATGCCTAAGTTCAAAGTTAGACTTAGTGAAAACTAGACCTAGACAAGACAGATACCAAAACAAGCCTCTTTTTAAGTGACTAGTCAAATTACAGAATCCCGAGCAAAATCAGCTGACTAACCTAGGTAAAGTGGAACTGAAATAACACACACTTGCAACGCATATTGACAACAGACAAGCTATATGAGTTAAATAATTTGTTCTTATCTAGAGCTCAATTGTTTTTTCATTTCATTTACTTTATTCATCTATTTCAGAGTGAAGTTTATTTTACGTTCCCGAAATTCTAGGACCTCATGTTACAAAACTGAAATTTTTCCAGCAATAGAAAACAAAAAGCTTCATTTGGCTCCAGGAACCTCCAGATACAGGGGAAATGCTGAAAAGGAGCAACAGGCGAGTCATTTTTAACTCTTTCCTTTATGCTACAGAAACAATCAGATCAAGAACCTACTTTACGATATACTTGTTTCTTTTGCCTGTAATATCTATTCCAAGCATGGTTTAAAAAGGCGTAGTGAGGCGCCCCTTGAGGCCCGCCTCACCGTGAGGTGTATGTTTTGTGCAGGCGGTATTTTTTAGGATAAAAAGATGAGGCAGACGCCTCAAAATCTGAGGCGCACGCCTCATGCAGCATGAGGCGTGCGCTTCCCTTAAAATTTAATTTTTCAATTTTATTAATACAAATTAGAAAGGGTCTTCTTAAAAAAAAAATGACCATTTAAAAAGGCATTTTGAACCCAAACAAAACAACAAAATATATATAAAACTAAACGATACAGTCATACAGAACAGCAGCCCTAGAAATTGATAACGTAAGAACACAACAGATTCAACAAAACTCAAAAGTCAGAATTAAAGAAGAGTATCGTCTTCTTCATCTTCTAGTATCCCCTCACCTAGTTTCATAAAGTATATTTTTCCTCTTTTCTTATTTTTTTTTCCTTCTTCTTAGGTTTCAGTAAATCTTGCATGCAGTTAGTTGCTTCATATACACATCTGGAAATTATAAATTTTATAACGAAAATGATTGGCTATCTAATGTTTTGATTTATATATATTCAAAAAAGGACAAAAAAAAATAGGAAAAACAGAGACATTAGTACCTACACTGCCATAAAGAAAAGATCATTCTCCTGTGCACATACATGTGCTTCTTCTGTTGTCACTTTTCTTGCATCCAATAAATCTGCCTTATTCCCAGCAGTGCCATAACCATGTTTAATTTACATTTCTCTCGAAGCTAACTTTTGTAATGCCTTTTTTTTTTTTTTTTGCTAAACATCTTCTTTCTTTAGGTGGACTATATCTCTATATGTTAATGGCTATTTATCCTATTTACAATATGCTCCAACTTTTATTTTTTGTATTTTTATATTATTTCATAATTCTTTTACTTATACTTTTTGTTTTTTGTGAGGCTTACGCCTCAATCCGCCTCGAGGCTTATGTCTCGCCTCATAAAGAAAAATCGCTTCAATACTTAGTTTCGCCTTTTTAAATTTTGATTCCAAAGTACAGAATCAGAAAACTTAACCTGCAACCATGTATTCAATTAACAGGACATGCATGAGCTGATCTATTGGTAACAGATTCCATGAGAAAAATGTCACACCAAAATGTAGAGCAAAGTACGGAATACCTTATTAGTATACAAGACTCACCGGTTTATTAGGATCCATGTAAACACTCAAGAGAGATTTCATTGTGGGATATTTCTTCCAAATGGCAATAGCAAATCGTGGCTGTACCTTTGGGATAGCTACCAGTGCTTTCAGCCTACAAGAGAAAGATACATAAAGAATGTGTATGAATGCAGTAATCAAAATATTTTTATCTATTACACATCAAAGCACCCATTTGGGCTCCAATTGTGAACCCCTATCTAGGCTAATAGCAGTGTAAGTGGTGGTATATTACAGAACTCAGACAATATCAACAGATAATCACTTGACATACAATGGTTGCCATGTGCTTCATTTATCATCTTGTGAAATAAGATTCAAAAAGGAAGTCAAATTCCACAATAAAAACTATGTGCAGCTAAACTTTGTGCTATTTAAGTAAGACTGTCCACTGACAGATATCATTTTCTTTAGTAAAGTTCCTCTTCTGAGAGATACAAGATTATATAGCCATATAGCATAAGGTCATGCTAAAACTTATAGTGTGGCCATTATTCGGTGGCATGGAACTGAAGTTAATGATCAAACAACTATATGCTCATTCATGCATCGACAGTTTGCATGACACGCCAATTTGAAAGGAAACAATAGAATAAGAAACACACTTACCACGTGCTCTTCTTTATTAGATTCTTGTCAACACAGTCTTTAGGGATAAGGGATCCATTTGCATCAACCGATAATCGAGTTAACTTTTTCCTGTATCAAAAAATTGAAGAAAACAGGGGACATTAACATCACGTGGAAATTGATAAGCATAAAAGATGTCCTATCAATCATACATAATAATAGGTATATTTTTATTGTTTTCCTCAGCTATGGATTACGAGTAAAAATGTGAGACTGGCAAAATTATAGAAATTCATGAATAATTCCTGTAAAAAATTTCAACTCTTATAACAGAATTAAAAAAATGAGTTTGGGCAGTACATAGTCTATCAACTTTGTCCATTTCAAATCCAAGTACATTTCCATCAAATTATCTTAATTGCATCATCCATAATAAGGCAATGTACTATACCAAGCGGCTATTTTCACATATTTTTCACACAAGTCAGTATGAGCAAAATATAAAATATAACAATCATGCACAAATGACATGCTGACTTGATTTTTCAGCTAATATACAATATTTCTTTATCCAATAAGAAATGAACTTACAAATAAGAATACACACAAATGCGCACACAGGCAAAAGAACACCTAAATTAAAATATACATGCGTGTCTGGGGCGTGAGCAGATGAACATATGTTTTTGCTTATGCCTGGGAGAAATAAAAAATACAATTATGGGTACCTAAATTGACAAGAAGCAAGACTGCAAGTCAAGCCAACTACATGTTCAGCTAGTTCAGCTTCATCAGTGCACTGCCTTGAATGTACTTTGGAAAAATGAGTTGTCAATTTTGACACAACCTGTAAGAATAAAGACAAAAATTATAATGCATTTGCATATGTTTTGTTGTTCTTTTAGATAGATCTGATCATGAGATATCTCCAGAATCACATGCACTATGACATAAGGTTTCGCTAACCTCCTCTATTGGTGGGCGCTTCCACCCATTGTAGTTGGTAGGATTCTTGTACTGCCCTTTTTCCCTAGGACAATAGCAGCAAAAGAATGGTTGGGAAAAGGCAAAAAACAACAATTAGTTGCGAACGTTGCCTGAATCTGAATTTGACATCAATTTAAACATTTTCATCACCCCAGATATTTAATTGAGAAAATAATAAAATATTCAAGTAAAACTCTTATCAGATCTACAGGTAGGATAATAAATATAACACCGACAAGCCTGGTAGGTGAGCATAAAATCTCTCGTGGTTCTCCCAAATACACATTTCAAATTAATATTGTACTACTCAATACTAGTGCGTACATTACATTTGAACAACACAAATCATTTGCAAAGACACCAGCTAAAAGATAAAATAAAACATGGATAACTGATAAGTGAACAGTTTGTGTAAACATTGACTGCATATATTAGGCGTTGGACAAATAAATAGGTGTAAAAGGCGTAGAAATGAAGAAAGCGTAGATGGTAGGTGACTAGGTGTTTAAGCAGGTTTAAGAATTGCAGCCATGCAAGTTAACAACATTATACTAACAATTTGAATTTCAGTGATCCCCTAAAATCTAACAGAATGCACATGAATGCTCTTTCAACAGGTTTAATCCCATCCTAACCCCTAGACACAGCATCAAAGTGCCCATATAAATTGAATGCCAAAGCAGATCCAAGGTCCAGGCACTGGCAACTTAAATGTATTTGTGTGGATTTTACTGACTTTAATTTCTTTTTTATTTTTGAAGGCAACAGAATCTTTAATTTTAACTTTTGAACTTTATTTCCAGATGATTACCGGGTCAATCTGAAAATAAAAGCATGGTCGTGGAATATTAAATTATTTATGAAACCCATTGACTATGTAGTTGGACCTAAGATTTAACAAAAGCAAGTCAATCGATCAGGCTTACATAGGTGAACAAGACGCCTAATGAAATAGAATATGAAGCCCGAACCTCAATCAACAGCCACCAGACTCTGTATACATTCACCAGTTTTCAAACCACATTGTTGTATTTTTAGACCATGAATGAAAAGAAAGAAAGAACTGACTGTCTAGTCAAGTTATTTGTTTATAACTGGTAGCATTCAGAAATGTGTTTCTAGATCATACAAGTGACAATGAACTTGAATTTAGAAATTAATCTGTTGAAAGGAAGTAAAAAACAATAACGGAACTAAAGTATAAGATGGATGTGAGAAGTTATATAACAAAATAATGCCACCAACCTTTTATCGATGTAAGCCATAAGCCTATTTGTGAGATAACATATAGTATGATGTGGATAATTGTGTTGAATGCTCCGAACGTGACCCATTAGAGATTCATTCAAGACAAGTTTACAGAAATCTTCAGCCTCATAAATAATTAAAACATAAGAAAGTTCAATCTCTTCTGATGAAACCTGCAGCATAGCAATGAAGTCAGTCATTCAAAGGGCAATTAAGACTGTTGTGGATTATGCTTGGAACCTAACAATACTAATCAAATTAACAATAGTACATAAGTACCAAAAAACTACATATGTTCTTAAGCTGGCAATATAATTTTTTTATGTGCTAATATTAAAGGATTAATCAGTCATCTAATGCACACAACAACTACAGACAGCACTGAAGACATGATAGAGATTGGAGTAAGAGCACCTCTAAAGAGCATGAGCTTTATGATGTGTGTTTGTGTAAGCATACATGAGAAAAATAAATATGGAGAAAGAAAGAGGTTAGATTTTCTTTAAAAATTGCAATGTAAATGGTCTTTATAGCATGTATCAGTCGACTTGTCTTTCCTTTTAGAAAATCATAGGCTTCCAGCGCAACTGATCTGAACCTATACATATAATATAATGACACTTAAAGAGAACTTATGTTGAAGAAATTTTAAATAAATAAATTTTGTCCCTTCTCTAAGGGTTTAAACTTTTTGATGAACAAAATCAATATGTCAAAGAGTGGAAAAGAATCTGTATTCAAGTCACATCGCAGCCAATTTGTGAAAAATTGTGCAAGCGTTAGGTCGTTAACGAAGTGGGAGCAGAGCTATAAAACCACTTCAAGAGAGGCAAAAAAGGAAAAATCATGCTTTTTTCAGACGATTCATTAATTTTGAGCACTAACTACTTGTGACATTTCTTCTGGAATAGCCATAGTCCATATGATGGATCTCTCTACTGGATTGGAAGTTATTCGGTATGAAAGACCCTTTTCTGCAAACCTTGTGAGCAAATGTCCTAAGCCATGACAGGAAAACACCAGCTTAGTAACCTTACAAGAGAGAGTGAGTACATAAAAGAACTAAATATTAAAAACTTAAATAAATCAAGAAAGTCGATACCTCCAATAGAACCCAGTTCAACTACTTTTGTGTCAATTTTGGCCACAATAGATTTTAGAGCATACTTCCCCTTTTCCCACTTCTGCATTTCTTTCTGATGTTTTTTCATCTTCACAGCTTCCGCCTTAGAAACAGCCTTTAGCAACTTCTCTTGCTATTTTACAAATACAAAATAGCATATATTTCAAGAACTTCCTCAATACTCAATAATCCAATAACGTGTACGCAGTCATTTTTATTGTGTGCACATCAAACTTACTTCTTTCTGCTGTCTCTTTTCCTCCATCAAAAGAAGTCTCTCCTCCTTTGACATTTTCGTTTTTTTAGTTCCATCCTCTGCTTCAGTTTTCTTCTTTGGCTTGTCTCCACTTTTCCCACTTTGTCTCAAGACTTGAATGGGCTCTACAATATCAGTTCTGTCGTCATGGTAGCAACGTGCCTAAACATAATGTCGTCAAATTGAAATGGTAATAATCTAATACAAGAATGATTTCTATGATTCAAAGATATGTATTGAGTCCTATGAAAATCAACATCAAAGTTAAAATTTGAAATTTCACTATCAGATCCAACTCGAAAAATACACAGGAAGTGGGAAAAAATGAGGGGGAATTCAAACACTAGTAACTATTTGCGGAACCACTCCAGATCCAAGTCTTCACACTTTTCTCATAAAAATGACTTGTCTATAAACTTTTCCGTACATCGAAGCAAGAGTTATCTTATTTAACACTTTTCGTGAAAAGGCTTCTTGAAGTTATAAAATAACACATTTTTGTGAGTGTTCATTTTCCAATGCTTCATATGAAACAAAATTCTACAGGAATCAGAAATAGAAAAATCTTCTTCTTCTAGTATTTTTATCTGAACAAGAACAAAAGCAATTTGCATGGTCAAAAATGTCTGATTGGATATGATTCTCAAACAGGAATTTGTTGCAAGCATCCTAAGGATGGAGAAACACTCAATTCTACAAAGTTGTATTTTGACAGGAATGCAACAGCTGAAAATGTAGAAATATACTACAGATAGAACCAATATCAATTCAACTTCATATTTTGACCATTGAAATATAATGAAAAAAGAAAAGGTTCTCCAGATTCCAGTAAAAATAACATTTTAGGAAAATAGTGAAGATTTTTCACACATTAGGACAACCCACCGTAGATATGTCATCTTCCAGTGAACTTCGATGGTGATTGCTCTCAGGCATTTGCATCATGTCAGCACTCTCCATTGAGAACTTCTTATGTAGTTCAATGGAAGAACCTGAAAGTTGATTCTAAGCAACTTATATTGTTGCCTAATTTTCACGAATAGAGCAGAATTGAATTAAGTAATGACATAAACGATCAGATAGGTAATTGTACCAAGTGAGAATGAGGATGAAACTAATCTAGAGTCAAATTCTGATTCATTCACCAATTCTGCAGCAAAAATTGTTTCATTATTCTTCCAAGCTCCAAATCTACCAACATTTTCTGACTCGTCATCTGACTCCACACATATCAATCCATTGATTCCTGAAGTAAAAATAGAAGTTATAAATCAGTGCAAGGTTGAGCTAAAGACAAAGTAAGCAGGAGCAGAATATGTGTCAAACCAAACTATATTATCCCCCTGTTTGAGCCCCATTTTTTAGAGATAATGTATTTTGGAATAGTGATATTCATGAGAGAATGTGTGGTTAAAAAATAAGGAAAAATTTTGCGTTTACATGTAAAATTATTTTATGTGAAAATGTGTGGTTAAAAATGAGTATTGGAAAAATGAGTTTTTGGAAAAATAGATGCCAAACATAGGCTATATCAACAAGATAAGAGACATTCTGACGTACTGTAAGTGGCAAAAAAGTCTGTTTTGATAAATGTAACCAGTGATTCAATCATTTCATCAAAGTCAAAAAGCGTGGACAAGTAGTGTATGTGTAGAATACAAGACTAGGATTTTAATACTGATTTTGGAGAAACTACGATAAAAACAGCAAAATTAGTAAATGAGCAGAAATAGGGTGCAAATATAGAATACAGACTGGTATTAACTAACTGAGAATATTTTCATTATGCATGATTATAACATAAACCAAGCCATCAAGGATTATGAGCCAAACATCCAATTAAGTGCAAAATATACCACAGATTACTGCAATTAATTTGCCTTAAAATGTTTAAAGATACTGAAGTATGTCCAACGAAAAAGTACACAACATTTGGCAAAAGCCCTGCAAGTATGCTAACTAATAAATATTCAATATTAAAGAATATCATGCAACAAAAAATTTTTTCTACTGAAAGATTAAAGTTCATAATTTCAATACAACATCATTAAATTCCCCTTTCTACATTCACAATAGTCGATAAAACTTCTATGCCTAATGCCTCTACAAGATTTGATTTTGTACACACTATCTCACAAGTTTTTCCTACATAACCTTTTCTTCTGGTTGATTATTTGCATATTTAGAGAAACTTAGTAACTATAGTTCAAGAAGAATAAACTTTATTCAACTTAATTAAAAATTAATCCCACCTGTTAAACTCACCCGAAGTCTTAGGATTTGAATTCAAAGAACACCCAATTTCACAGTCGGAGAATCCTCTGTTGCAATTGACAATTGGAAATTGGAGTTTTGAAAGGTTAGATATTGGTGTTTCAACAAACTACATGTTGATCTGTGGCTAATTATTAACCAAAAGAAAATATCAAACATATTAATACAAAAACCATGCGAGCATATACTTAATTTAGTTCACACCCGCTTCATTGCATGTGCAAAAAAAGTTCTCTTTTTGTTCAATAGCACATGTCAGAATTACCAAAAAGAAGAAAGACAAAAGGAAGTGCCATACGAAGAAATTAAGCGCGTATGTTGTCTATAAGCCTGAGCATCAAATATTTAGTTACTAATACAAAGTCAAATATCATCTGGATTTTTTTCGGTTCTGAAGTAATTGCACCCCGCGAAGTTCTATTCCCCAATGCGCTAGGAATTGGAAAAGAGAAAGTAATAATTAACGCTTCGTTTGGAATAGTAAATTTAGGGCCTTGAAAAGAGAGTAGAAATATAATCCCATCCAAATTGGAAAAGATATTTTTAAGAGTTCTAATTTTGAGTCTCCAGTGCCTTCCCAGAGATAGTAAAAGTACTAATAATAAATTTACCCTACCGGAAGACAACGATTTTCCTTTGGAGCATTTGACGATTGAGGCACCAGAGAAGGGGATCTCAGGGACGGACGAAGGAGTGGAGGAGAATTTCGGGCCTGCTAAAGACGTTGGCGGCGGCTTTAACGGCGTGGGATCGTCGTCGATGATGAAGACTGTGGAGTTTGACAAATTCTCTATTTTTTGTTTCTTTTTGGAATGAGGAACCGAGAGCGGAGGCGTGGTGAGGTCGATGGCATCGCTTCGGAGAGACGGCCGGCGATAACCGCCGGAGTCGGAGTCGGAGTCGGAATCAGATAGGACATCAACCGATATTGGCTGTGACATTTTCTGTGATGAAATACGCAGGGGAAGAGATGTTGAGAGTGGTTTTAACGTTTAAGGCGGGATGATTGATTGGGTCGGGCCGTAAGTATTAATTGCGATCCGAAAAATGAAACAAAATCTGAAGTTTTGGGCTTAATGGAGTGGGAGCCCACCTGCAAATTAGTAGATATACACTAGGTACCATTATACAAATTCTAAGTGCAAATTAAATAAAATCAAAGATTTGAAGATTATATTTCAAATTTCAGATGCGATAGTTTTTATTTCAAATGTCAGATATTAATTCATCTATTTCATCTATTTTTTCCATCTAAATCATAATTACCCAAATTCTAATTATTTCATCATCCCCATTTTCTCTCATCTCTTTATCCCCGCAGCCACCACACAGCCAGCACCACACCGCCACCACTACGCCGTTGGCACCCCAGCAACCCAGTGCACAATCTTGCAGGGCCACCGCCATGCTCGAAGAGTTGCAGCGCGAAGTATCGATGCTGTGCAACGGCACCAATCACCTTCTCCAGAATCCTACGTATGATTTCTACTATATTTTTTGGGATTTAAATTCAATACAGCAATAGTTGGAATTCGATTTTGCAAAAAATATGGTTTTCTCCTGTTTGTACATATATGGTAGAGGGGCACTTTTTTTCTCTCTTTTTCTGATTTTGTTGTGGCCAGAGTTGAGACTGATTTGTGGTGTATGTGCATATGGCAGTGTTGGGTTTGGGGATTTTATTGGTGGGGTGGTGGGTGTGATGTGGTAGTGTTTGAAGAGATGGTGGATTTTTAGGTGACAGTGGTAGTGCGATGGCTGATTGGAGGTAGAGGTAGAGGTAGAGGTGGGAGGTGGTTGTTGGAGCAGGCGATTACGGGGATGGGATGCAGCGACGATGGAGAACAGATTGCCACTAGGCACAAAGCGGTGACACGGTTTCTTGTCTTTTTTCATTTTTTATGAGAGGGGATGACTAGATGGTGGTTACTTGGTGGTGGTGGATGCGTCGTTAGTGTTGATGATGGTGATGGCACGGCGTGGCGTGGAGTGGAGTGGAGTGGGGCTACAGGATGATGGGGTATGGGTTAGGCTATGTGGTGGTGGATCTGGCAATTGTGTGGTGGTTGCTGTTTTTGTGGTGGCGGTTGTGGCTGTACTGCTGAGGTAGTGGTGAGGTGGTGTCGCGAATATTGGTTGTGGTCACAGATTATTTGGTTAACTGTGACCATTTATTGGTTAATCTGTGACCAATAAACAACTTATGACCGATGAAAATAAATCGTGACAAAAAAATAATGTATGATCTAAAAAATTGTTAATTTGTGATCGATAATTTGACAATTTGTAACTGTCTACTAAGTTGTGACTTATAATATTTGTAATTTGTGACCGATGAATAAGTTGTGACATATAAATTTTTTATTTGTGACCGATGAACAAATTATGACTTATAAAATTTTTGAATTGTGACCGTAAATTAATTTATGACCTATAAAATGTTTGATTTGTGACCGTAAAATAATTTGTGGCGTTTCAATTTTTTATTTGTGATCAATAAATTGTGAACTATAAAATTTTTGAATTGTGATCGTAAAATAATTTATAACATGTAAAATTTATGATTTGTGACAAATTAATAATATATGACCAATTATATAGAATTTGTAACCAAATTATAGGGAATTGTGAACTCAATATATTTAATTAATAAAATATATGTTTAATTAATTAATGTATAAATAAAAATTTTTAAAAAAAATCTGAGACTTGAAATTTTAAACCTTAAAAAATCTGGATTTTGAAATTTTAAACATTATATCTTAAATTTGAAATGGGTGAAACTTAACCTCTTAGTTATGAAATTTTGCAAAATTCTAATTCCATTTTTCTACACACATTATTATTATCATTATCATTATTATTATTATTATTATTATTTCTAAAGGTACATTTACTTTGTAGTATAAACAAATATTTGTTAATAAAGCTATATAAAACAAATTAGCTTGATTTATGGAACAACTCCCAAAATTTACTATAATGAAAATTCATAATAACTCCCTAAATCTTTCCAAAAAAAACTCACAAAATCATTCATTTATTGGACTTTTGATCATTTTTTTATATTCGACGGAAAGTGATACTATCAATTTTTATCGGCTGATTTTTTCTTTAAGAATTCTATATCTAAATCTTGTCTTGCTTTGTACAAGATAGAGTTAGACTTGACATTCTAATCATGTGTTTGGTATATACATGTTTTGTATCGTAATTAGTATTTTTGAATAAATATTTTACTCTTAGACTAATGCGCATGTGCGAAAAAGTAAAGAAATGAAAATATGTCTTAGATAAATATAATTTATTATTTAACTTTACCGCTCATTTATAATGTACACCCGTTTACAAGTAATATTATACCTCTGATTAATGGGATTAAAATCAGATTTTTAGTAGATTTTAAAAAAAATTAATGAAATGTGCAGTTGAAAAATTGTAAGTCCTATGAAATATATGGTTAAAAGTAATTGTTGACTTTAATTTTGATTAAAATCTGGATATAATTTCTACCAAACGGGGCATATCAAATCAAATGACAATCTCATACTACAAATGAGTATGAAGTAGTAGTCTTCTTGCTTTGGTAGAATTCGTCTAAATGCTTTACTTTTGTTAACACTGGTTTCTTGATTCAATTGAAAGTGATGTAGCAAGTGAAGTGTTACAAGATTCATGGTAAGATCTAATGCTTATCTGCCAGCATGTTTAGATAAGGCGGTGGTCGAGTTCAAGAATAAGGAAAGCCTTTACACAATGATATTGGACCGTAACAAGTCTCTTTTTACCTTAAATATTTTTTTAAGTAACAAGTTTATGATGTATTGAATTCATTTATTTTCATAGTAGACACGCTGTGAACTTGTTCGACCCAATACTTCCATGAAATTTTGACAGATTCTCTCAACTTCGATGATCAACGCAATCAACTTTAGAGGTGAAATGTGAAATTGGGTGTGAGGAAGTGAACCACAAGTATATGTACAAACATTGAGTTGTAGAGAGAAAAAATAAAAATGGACAAAATAGAGTGTAAACTATAAAATTGTATCACCTTCAAACTATATGTACAAACATTGAAGTGTTTTACCATTGGATGGAAGAATGTGGGTTCATCTTAACGATCGGCGTGTCATTCCTTAGGTGTCACTTCTACAATCCTAGACTCAGAGAACGTTTAATGATTTTGAAAAGTAGTCATCAATAAATTAGATATGACATCTAAGAAATAGACGTACAAGTTGAATAAGAAACGTCTGCTACGAAGAAGTCATATTAATCATTCATTCTAAAGATCTTATACGAAAGATCTCTTGAAAGTGACGAAGCTAAGAAGATACCTTTGTGGATTCAAAGTCTACTCACTTCGAAAATGAACTGCATGAGATCGCAACACTTTGCTTCGATCATGGAGGATCGACCTCAACATGGTGCTTTGGCCGAGGTGAAGACGTCACTTCGACTACCTCTGCTTGATAACCTCAACTATGTCAAGTAGATCGATGACTTGGAGTGGGAGCCTGATGTGATTTGTTAGATGGCTGCTACATAATCATTGATTAGAGCCTCGTAGAATGAAATGTAATAACCAATCTATTCACAACTCATTTATATTTATTTGTATTGGGAATTCGAGGAGGTGATATGTCGCGATATGAAGTATAGATCGCACAAAGAAAAATAAGATTAAAAGAAAGCAAGTAAGAAGAAGAGAATAGGTAGAGGAACCGAATACTTTATTGACAACCAATGGAGTGAAAATTACAATTCAGCAACTCAAAGTCTAATAAACTGAATGAAGAGCCTAGTATTTATAGGAGAGCCGTCCAAAACCCTAAAATAAGGAAACTAGGTCCAAAACGCGTAAAATTCGAAAAATAAGGGAAGAAATATGCGGCCGGTCGCTCGAGCGAGAAGTGGGCGACGGGCTATCGCTTAGGTTTCTGCTCCAATGCTGCTCATCTCGCTCGAGCATAAGTTGAGTGACCTCCGGCGCCGTTAATCCGTCTTTTTTTCTTCTGGACCATATTTTGACATCTTCAAGCCCAATATTCTAAAACGCGAAACCCTAGACTTAATTTGGACAGAATTTAGGTCACAAAACCCAACAATCTCCACCTTGACACAAATTCCGATGCAATGAACGAAGTTACAAAACTTCTCCACCTGGAAAAATAAGTCCAACTGTAGCGAAACAAAATGAATTCTTCAACCTAAATCAAACCTCTCCAACACTCGAAAATATTCTTCATATTTCACCATATCCAAACACGGATACAAATGAACCCAACTCCTGGGTTCCCAAAATTCACAACGAATTCAAAATTTACCAAATATGGTCGAAACACACCCTATAACAGAATCACCATTAAATGCTTTAACGGGAGGCCCCTGGCTAGACTCGTTACCTTTAACAACTTCAAAAACATGCTCATCCAGATCAGAGTCCCCGTACTTATTTCCAATGGATCTCTCCCTAACCGTTGAATACAATAGAATCATAGACTGTGGTGGAAAAGCGAAATTACTTATATCCCCCAAACACAACAGAGTAGTGTTCTCCAAAATATACCCAGATCCAATTCTCAACGGTACTGTACCAAACTGTATATCTACCATGGTACAAAATTTTTGCTAATATTTCTTCACTGATTCTGCCCAACCTTGCAAGATGTATAATTGAGACTTTCTCCACTCCTCCATTACAACACGGACACCCTTTCGAACATTCAAGACCCCATCTGCACCAGAGAACGTGTACCCTCTCGATTTCAGGGTACTCAGTGAGATGATGTTCTTCTTAAAGTCTGGAACATGTCAAACATGACGAAGTGTTCTGATTGTTCCATCCACCAACTTTTCCCAATAACAGCTACCCGACAAGATTCATTATTTCCCATAACAACGGCACCTTCCGTCACCGTTTCATATGATTCAAACAAATCCCGATTAAGACTCATATGAAACGAACAAGCTGTATCCAAAATCCACTTCTCGTCGGGCTTGGATTCCACGTCAGAAATAGTCAAAAGTTCTACATCACTTACAAAGTTCTATGCGATGTCTGCTTCACCTGAAGTCTCTGATTGTCTACCACGATTTGTAGCTGAATTACCCTTACCATGCAGCTTCTCTCGTAATCTTTCTTGATGTGTCCTTTCTTCTTGTAGTAAAAACAGACCCTATTGTCGAAATCCACCATCGACTTGCCCCTTCGCCA
>CAIGRB010054520.1:65249-78279 GCA_903798255.1 Fraxinus quadrangulata | reverse complement strand
CTGACTGAGTTCGATTGAGGGCTTGAGGTTAACTTTACTCTTTTTCAACAGTAATTGGTAAGATCATTCAAAACTTGTCTTTAAATTTTGGTTTGGGGTTCTTTCTTGAAATGATATATGATCAGTAGATTACATGTATGTGAATTCTTGTGATTGATCTGTAATATTGAAAAGTATATACTTGTATCATATATTTGTGAACTGCCTGAGCTCAATTCACACCTTCACTTACATCTGACGGAGGTTTCTTGATCAAATTTAATTCATTACTGTAAAACTATTTACCTTACAGTACTTCAATTTCTGAATTTTTGACTCTGTGTTCTTCTTTTACATTGATCATTTAAAAATTATTTTTCAAAAACCTTTTCTGTTATGTCCATGAGTACGAGCCACACTTTTATAGAATTTGTAATGGTTCGAAGGTCGAATTATCACATGTCGATGGAAATGGGGATTACTCGATATGGAAATAGAAAATGAGGGTCATTTTGGTCCAACAAAGGGTTGCAAAAGCCCTCGATGATCCTGAAACATTTTCTGATGAGTTGAAAGCTAAACCTGTTGAAATCGAAAAGATAAATGAAATTGCTTACAGATCTATAATTCTGCATTTATCTGATAATATTTTTAGATAAGTAGATAGTGCTGATATTGTTAGAACTTTATGGGCTGCATTAGATGCCTTATTCTTAACTAAAACTTTGCCTAACAAGATATATCTATTAGAAAAGCTGTTTAGTTTCAAGATGGACCTTGAGAAGGATTTGGAAGGGAATCTAAGTGACTATAGCATAATTGTTAAGAGCTTAGCACATAATGATAAGAAGTTTGAAGATGAGGACTTAGCTATCATATTACTAAATTCTTTACCCGAATCTTACAAATATATTAGAAATGCCATAAAATATGGCAGGGGCACTCTCACACAAGCTATTATAATTGATGCATTAAAGTCCAGAGAATTAGAACTAAAGAAAGATCGTAGAACTAATTCAAGAGAAGAAAGTTTGTTCTTAGGGAAAAACTGAGAAGAAAGAATTTAATTTCCATAATAAAAAGGAAAGAGGAAGATCTAAAATGAGATCTAAGTCTAAAGACAGAAGTAACAAGAAATGTTATAACTATGGAAAGTTAGGACATTTCAAAAGGGATTGTTTTGACTAGAAAAAGAAACAAAAGGACCTAAACAATACTGATCTAAATAATGCTGTCATTGTTTCTGAACTTGATAGTTTACATGTCCTAAATGTGTCTGAGGAAGAATCTGATAAAAACTGGATTTTGGACACATGGTGTACTTTTCATATGTGCCCTGAAAAGTCCTGGTTCTATAATTACAAAGAAACTGAACCTAGGAAGGTTTATATGGGAGACAATAATTCCCAGACTGTGATTGGGATTGATGAAATTGCCATCAGAATGTATGATGGCACTGTCAGGCAACTTAGAGATGTAAGATTTTTCCCAAATTTGAAGAGAAACCTTATTTCCTTAGGGACTCTTGAAGATGAGGGATATACCTTTAAATCTAGAAATAAAGTCCTGAAAATTATGAACTGATCTCTAATAGTTATGAAATGGCCTAAAAGAAATGGACTATACTATCTTGAAGGTAAAACTGAAACAACACCCAATTCTAGTCTTCTTACAGTTAATAAAAATAAGACTAAATTGTGGCACAATAGAATGGGTCATATTGGTTTTAAAGGGCTGAAATCTTTAAGTAATCAAAAATTACTTCGAAAAGATAATTGAGAATATGGACTTCTGTGAGACTTGTGTGTTGGGCAAGTCCCATAAGGTGAGCTTTGAAGCAAGCTCACATAGAACTAGCAGACCCGTGGACTATGTTCATGTTGATCTTTGGGGCCCTGAGAAGCATTCCACTTTTGGTGGAAGTAAGTACTTCTTATTTTTGGTGGATGATTACTCTAGGAAAGTTTTAATTTATCCTTTGAAAGCTAAATCTGAAACTTTTGGAAAATTCAGAACCTGGCTTAAGTCTGTTGAGGATCAGTTAGAGAAGAAATTAAAAATATTAAGAACTGACAATGGGCTTGAGTTCTACAATTTTGAGTTTGATAACTTTTATAAGCAAAAGGGAATAGTAAGGCATAGAACTGTTAAAGACACACCTGAACAGAATGGAGTCGCTGAGAGATTGAACATGACCATAATGAATAAAGTTAGGTATATGTTAATCAGCTCTAGTCTTGCCAAAGGTTTTTAGGCTGAAACTGCATGTACTGCAGCATATTTGATTAATAGATCACCCTCCAGCAGTATAAATTTTAAGACCCCACAGGAATTGTGGACTGGAGAACCTCCAAATTTAAATCACATAAGAGTTTTTGGATGTGCTGTATACGCACATCAGTTAGAGGAAAAACTGGAGCCTAGGGCTGTTAAATGTGTGATGTTAGGCTACCCAGAGGATGTGAAAGGTTTTAGGTTTTAGGGGTTCAAGGTATTAAGATTATTAACAATAGAAATGTTTCCTTTAATGAATCTGAAATGTCATGCCTAAAATAAAATTCTGATAAATCTAACAAATCTGAATCTAAAAGAACTGTTCAGACTGAGGTGATTCTTGCTAAATTTGATTTGACTAAACCTGAAAATGATGAAAATAATCCTACATATCATGAATCAGAGACAGAATTTGAACCTGCTGAGGTGCTGAACCACAGAATGACACTGAACCTAGACAAACTGATGTCCAGCCATCTAATCAAGATTATCAACTAACTAGGGATAGGGAGAGAAGGTAAATCAAGCCTAACCCTAGGTATCAATCCCTTAACCTAACAGACTTTGTACTAGTCTCAGGTGAAATCCTTGAACAAACTGAACCTGTTTCTTATGAAGAATCAGTTAATGGAAAGAATTCTGAGAATTGGTTAAAAGCCATGCAGGAAGAAATGCAATCTTTGAGTGATAATAAATTTGGAAATTGATTAAAAATCTAAAATTGGTTCAATATAAATGGCAAACTAAAAGAGGGCTTTAGTCCTAGTGATCTTGTGAGGTTTAAAGCCAGGTTAGCGGCTAAATGTTATACTCAAAAAGAGGGTGTAGACTACAATGTCGGCTCTTGTTATTCAATTCAATTGGGAACTTAAACAACTTGATGTCAAAACTGTATTCTTGCATGGGAATTGGAAGAAGATATCTTCATGAGTCAGCCACAAGGTTTTGTGGCTACAGGTAAATCTGATTATGTATGTAAGTTGGAAAAATCATTGTATGGGCTGAAACAAAGCCTAAGATAATGGAACAAGAGGTTTGATGCCTATGTGTTGAAAATAGGGTTTAAAAGAAGTAAATTTGATGCTTGCTTATACTTTAATAACATTAAGAGTGGGTGTGAAGTCTACTTGCTGCTTTATGTTGATGATATACTTTTGGTTGGTCCTAGCAAGTCTCAAATTAAGAAGTTTAAGAATCTTTTAAAATTTGAGTTTGACATGAAGGATTTAAGGAATGCTAGAAAGATTCTTGGGTTGGTTATAAATAGAAATATGGTTGGAAATAGGTTAACTATTTCACAAGAAGTTTATTTGAATAAAATTGTAACTAAATTTGGTATGAAAGATAGCAAATCTGTGAATGTTCATCTTGCTAGTCATATGAATCTTTCTCTTTCTCGTTCCCCTAAATCTGAAACCGAAGTCAATAGATGGAAAATATACCTTACGCTAATGCTATAGGTTATGTTATGTTTGCCATGATCACTACCAGACCTGACCTTGCTTTTTCCATCAGTTTCCTAAGTAGATTCATATCTAACCCTGGAAAACCACACTGGGCTGGGATGAAATGGTTATTAAGGTATCTGGTTGGAACTTTAAATCTGGGTTTAGTATATGAGACAAGATTTGAAAACTTAACTCTTAAGGGTTATGTGGATACTGATTTTGCTGGAGACAAGGACAGCAGAAAATCAACTACAGCCTATTTCTTTACACTTGGAAATAATTGCATAACATGGAAATCATAGTTACAGCCTTTAGTTACTTTATCCAGCACTGAGGCTGAATATGTAGCCATAATTGAAGCTTTTAAAGAATGTATTTAGCTTAAAGGAATCTTAAAAGAATTGANTTTTAAAGAATGTATTTAGCTTAAAGGAATCTAAAAAGAATTGAACTTCATGCACGACACTCCTATAATGTTCATTGATAGTCAAAGTACTTTATTACTTAGCAAAAATCCTGTATCATGAGAGGTCAAAACATATTGAAGTGAATTATCATTTTATTAGAGAAAAATTGTCTAAAGGTGAAGTTAATCTTGTTAAGATACACACTGAATAAAATCCCTAAAATATGGGGACAAAAATATTGCCTGTTGAAAAGTTTAAGTTGTGTTTGTCTTTGTTACATATTGACACGGGGTAATTTTCTTGCAGGTACTGGGCAATGATTATGAACAGTCTTAAATGTGCATTTTCGCAACCAAGAGAGTGTTATTGAGAACCAAGGTGAGAATGTGAGAGTTGTATTTCTCAAAACACTGTTGGACTGGTGCTATTTGTGTCAATTGACTTGGCTGATTAATTTGTTGCTTCAGCTGCCTAAGTGTCAAACACTTATTGGCAGTTAAGTGATTTACCCGGATTGTGCTAGTTTGAACTAATGTAGACTGTTGGATGAAATCAATGGCTGAGATCTAATCTTGGGTTAATATCGTCTGTTGAGTTACTGTTTGGGCCATTATTCTGCCTTACGTTCTAGACTTTCTGTTCTCTCTCTCTCTCTCATTGGCTCCTTTGTGTTGAGTATGTAATCTTCTTCATCTTGAGTAGTTCTCTATAATAGATCTTGTAGATTAAGAGGTTAATCTTGTTTATTCTTCAGGCCTAAATTAGTGATTGTGGTTGTATAGATTATCTCTTAGTTGTTTGGTTAGATCTGTGGGTTTAGAACTCTATTTTGCCAGATCTTTGGATCGATGACCAAACTACGTTCTGAGTGGTTCTTGATGTAACTAATCTCTCTTTGGAAGGCAATTTGCACTAGTGGAACGAGCTGTTCCTGAGCCCCCCGACTAGGCCATTTGGCTGAACTGGGTCAACAATCGTTTGTGTTCTTGTCGTTTACTTTCTATTTTTGTATTTATTGTTTTGTGCTTGTTCGATCAAACTCGTGAGTAGTATTAAGAAAGGAAATCTCAACAACATATTATTTCTTTGGCTCCACTTTGATCTAGATTCCATTAATCAGCGCCTCTAGTTTTCAAACAAGATATCACAAACATGAACGTGTACGTATGTAAATTGACATATGCTTTTGATGGTGAAAACTGTCGACCGACTTCTTGCCAAGTCTGGGTAGGGCGGACAAGTATGCCTTGTTGTTTGGCATTTTTTTTCTTCTTTTCTCCACAAGGTATCTTCAAAACAAGCATCGGTTAGTATCCATGGACGTCAAATGGGAGGGTGGTGGTCGATTTCACTCTGATAGTCAAGTATTTGCCTTTTAGGAGAAAAGAAGAGAATACTTAAAGTATACTAATGTGTTTGGATAAAGCTATTTGTGTTGTTTGTAAATCAGAATTGAGTGATTTCTTTAACGCAAAATAAACTTATCAAACCTACCAAAAATAGAATGGAAAGTAAATGGAAAATGGAAAATTGGACAGAAAATTTCGGTAGAGCTATTTGTGTTGTTTGTAAATCAAAATTGGGTGATTTCTTTAACGCAAAATAAACTTATCGAACCTACCGAAAATAGAATGGGAAGTAAATGGAAAATTGGATAGAATAACACCAAGGAATAAAATGCAAATGATCAAGATAAGATTTAAACTCTTTGTCTTTAAATCGAGTTTGCCTCGCACAGGTGCAAATGAATTATGACAATCAACTCCCAAGATACAATGATTGACTTCTTATATTTTGAGCACTTCAAAAATATAAGAACAACGGACCAACAGATTGCTTTGTACTCCTCTTTTTTAATGAAAATAAAACAAGGTTTTGATGCAAAATTTCGGCAAAGAAATGATGTTTATATATAATGCTTTGATTGCATAAGATACGAATGAATGAAAACAACACCAATGAGTCTTATTTATAGGTGTAGAAAGGTTGCAAACTAGAGATATACAATCCAAATTCAACTTGTTTTATGAAAAGTTGCCCATGTTCACTATCGCTCGTTTGTCGCTAGCCTGCCGTTCGAGCAATAATTTCAAAGACTTTGTCGCTCACCTGGTGTTAGGCAGCCGCTCGAGCGATACTCTTATATGAGAAATTTAATTTTTCTAAGTTAAAATTGTATTTTCCAGCCCTACTTCATTCACTATTTTTTCTCATTTATCCGGAAATAGTTTTCTATGTCCAAATATATTAAATTCATTTACGTGACGAGCAGAACATGATTGACCCATTTCTTTCCAAAATCGAGATGCGTGACCCATCCAAATATTTGGTAAAAGTTCGATAGAAATCAACTTTTTATAACTATTTTCCAACAATTTGTACATCTCCCTTTACCATTTGGTTGACAAATGGATGTGACGTTTTTATAATGGTTGGATTAAGCCCTTGTTTGATCCTCATTATTTTTGAAATATATTTTTCTCTCTCTTATATAATTTTAACCACACATTTTTCTATAAAACAATAATAAAAACTTTAAAAAATCATAGGACTGTCAACTCAAATTGAACATCTCTAATTTCAAATTATTCAAATCACTATATCTTAGACATCGAGTGATAAGAGAAAGAAAAAGAGAGTAGATAGACCATTGAACATCCAAAAATAATTTGAAATTTGATACACTGTGATATGAGTGGACAATTCAGTTTTGTGAGTACGTAGTACCATCTTATTGAAATATTCTCAATTTGAGATACATAAATCGGTCGGCAGTTTTCCTCATGTTACTCTCCAACATTTCTCTCACTCGTTCTTTTTCTTTGGGTCTTTTGGTGAGCTATCATGGATAAATGGTTAAATCCTTCTAATTTTCGACATTGCTAATGAGTTACAAAATATTATATACTTGTATTTAATGGATACTTCAATGTCTAGCTTAATGGCAAGAGCGAAGCTTTTTAGATTATTGGTACAGGTAGAGGTGGCAATAGATTTGAGCGGCTCATCGGTTAGGCAAAAAGGAGCCCAAGCAGGCCGGCTCTCCGAGTAGCTCACAGAGCTTTTTTTTTTTTAACGAGCCATGAGCCGACTGGGTAGGCACGCACAGTTGCCCAGGTTTTAACTGCCTGCTGGGCAGCTTTTTCATTTTATTTTTATTTTTTTAATAATATACGAGTCGGTCCGTTCCGGGCACGGCTCGGGCTGGCTAAGGTCGAGCCAAGCCCGGCTCGGGTCGGCCAAAAAAAGCTCGACCCAAAAAAGTTCGAGTCGAGCACAAACTTCTTTTTTTCAGCTTAGACTCAGTTAGGCTCGGTTCGTTGACATAGCTAATCTCTAGTTACTTTAACCCTTCGAGACAAATGTGTCACAAGCTCACAAATTAGTCAAGTCCTCCCTCATGGATGGTAAGACCATACTAAGGTGTTTACCTCTTTTACACCCTAGTTGACAAAATGCCATTTGGCATTTCTGGATGGTATAAGTGGGCCATCATAAACTCGGCAAAGTGGTCCACACTCAAGAAAGGTGTCCAGGCACCTTTATGAGATGCTCGTATTCTTGTAAAGTCTTCATAATTTATGCGAAATTTTATGCGACTCATATTACACTAAAACCCCCATGCACAGAAAGAATTCTACATAACTAATTCAGAATACTCACAAATGAGTAGGCTCCACCATATATTTAAAAAATAAAATAAAATGTGCGGGACTCACATTTGAGAGTGTTTTGGTAAATTTCTGTGAGATTTCTTTCTGTACATCTAGCAAAATTGCTCGTATTAACATTTCATTGTCAACTCTTGCAAAGGTTGACTATACACGTCGACTGCACAACTAAATTCAGAAACCCACGCAACTCAGACCAATTAGCTTCATCTTAATTACGTTTTAATTGTTCATAGAACAACGTTTTCATCTCCGAACGAATAAATTCTTTTTCTTACTCGCCGCCGGTGAGGAGAAAATGAGTTCCGGGAAAAATCCGATGAACAATACTACCGGTGCAGCAGTTGAAAAAATAGAGCTTGATAATCGAATTTCTCTCCGGTATTACTATAGAATCGCTGATAACCTTCTCCAAGAGGTACCATTCTCTATTTTTAATGCGTTTCAAGAATAAATTTGGGGTTTGACTTTTTTTTTCCGTACATCATTATCTATATGTGAATTTTAATTTATTTTTTTTAACATTTCTCATATTATGGGCTGATTATTCTTTCCATGTTTAAGCTACGTAGTATTTTGAACGAAAAAATATCCTCAATTTATTGAAAATAAAGATTCGAATTTATTTGAGTTTTGACTGAAAATATTAGGTGTTCCAAGCGAATAAAAGGGAGATAATTTAGAAAAATGGGGAATAAATGGATTGATAAAAGATATATTTATAACAATAATTGATTTACTTGAGTTTTTGATTCAAGATTCAATCCAATTATCGTCTCCAAGTTGGAGTTTTTGAGATCGTGTCATGTTCAAACTAACTAACTCGGGTGTCGATGGGTTGAGCCAAGCCAACTCGGCCCATGAACTCGACTCGTCTCAGGCTTGTCCAAGCAAGGCTCGGCCCCTGAGCAACCCATAGGCCAAGCCTAGAAGAGCGGACGAGCTACTTGGCCAAATTGTCACCCCTACTCATGGCCCCGATGAATGAAGGGATGGGAGATATGGAGTAAACAAATTTTATAGTGCTAATGTAAAAATATTCACTCAGTTATGAAAGTTATTCAGATGGTAGACACTCTAATGAAATAAAAGATGAATAATGATCATGCAGTTGAGCGTTACAAATGCTAGAAGTATGGTGTGAAAGAGATTTAAAAACTTAAATTTGCTATAAATTTTCATTCTGGGCAGTTTCCCCCCTCTTTAAGCTACTTATCCCACTTTTCTTACAGGCAAATATTCATCGGCAGATGAAGAATATTGTAGATTTGTATACTGCACTACTTAAGTTCGCAAGGTAAGAAAATGATATTAGGTGATTTTTGCATATTTAACAGCGATTTGAGATAATTTATGTGCCTTTTTTCTCTTATTTCGATGCTACAGTCTAATTTCTGAAACCATACCCATTCATCGAGATTATATAGCTTCAAATCAGGCAGAAAAATCATACTACAAAAAGGTGAGATAATAAGCTGCACGACCTATCCACGAGTGTTATATTTGTGATCAGTTTATATGAGATGAAATGTGAGTGGTTGCTAATGTCGATTCAGAAATTATTACTCGCACTAGAAGAAATGGAATCCATGAAGCCACAAGTTCAAAAGCGAGTGAATGAAATCCGAAATAGTCATACCGCAAATAGCCGTCATCGAGTAGAGAAACAAGAAACAAGTCGATCTGATAGGCCAAATCCCGCCACTTCCGTGCACCTTGAAATTAAACAGGTGCATGTGGTTGAAAATTTAACAAGTCTAAATTTTTTCGTTGTTAATTTGTTACTTTGGAAACTTTATTAGCATCGTACTACTTTTGGTTGTTAATGTTAATGCTTTTATTAATGTTGTTTCTTAGAATTGGGGTATATCGGGACCACCTACTCCTCCAAGAGGAAGTATAACCGAGCAGAGGCGCCAAGAACCAGGGTCTAGTTCCAGTACATACATTCCTTCCCAAAATTATATTCCTGCTTGGTATGAAACACCAGCTGCGACCTCATTCCCATCAGCTCCACCAATTGAGAGTCTATTCGTAGACGACAGTCCAATTCCCTCTCATTTGATCGATTCAGATACTGTTGATGCGACATCCTCAATGGTAGAGAACTTAAGTGTTAAAGCAGTTGAAGAGAAAGGAAATACTACTGCGTCTGCATCATGTGCTATATGTTTGGATGCCCCCATTGAAGGGGCTTGTGTACCATGTGGTCACATGGCCGGGTGCATGTCTTGTTTGAACGAAATAAAAGCCAAGAGAATGAGTTGCCCCGTTTGTCGGGCCAAGGTTGAGCTGGTTGTGCGTTTGTATGCTGTTTGAAGAACATCGTCAATTCAATTGAATTTAAGGTACATTTTGAAAAGGCGTCAATATTTATGTAAGTCATTTTCCGTCCCTCTATTTGTTATATTTGTCTCTGACCTTTTAAAACATCTAGTAAGATCAAATCTTTTGCAACAATGTGAATCCATGTTAATGAAGTTCTTGTTCGATATAATGGTTTGTTTGTTATGTTGGTGTTGAAATTGTCGACTTCCTTTTTCTGCTTTCTGAAATGCAAATAATGTTGCATTGTCGATTCATTATATCGTTTTCATTCTTACCATTAATGACATCTTGTGAACCATAATTCATACGTCTCTTCATCTACACACACGCCAATTTTCATGTGAAGATTTTAAGTTCATAATGCAAAACAAATTCAAATTCGAGAGTTAAATTTGTACGAAGTCCTGCATTGCTTTCTATAAGATCACACATCTCAGCTGATCAGTTCATCTCGATGGAAGCTGCATTTTAGGCATTTTAGTGTGTAATTGTAATCAAGTTAAGGATTCATGTGGCTGACTTCAAATTTTGTTATGGAGTAACGACTTTCTCAGCTTTTTTTTCCTCTTATAGTTTATATTTATTTGGTTATTGAATAGGAGATTAACTTAGAATCCTCCATTTTGTGTATTACTCGCTTTCTTGAATGATTAAACTTGTGTAATGGCTCGAAATTTAGAGACTAATCGCATTGATTTCGTCCGTGGCACACTTCAAGCACAAAATAATTGAAGCTTGATCTAATCAAGAATCGATCAAAAATACCGTTTTATATCACAGTTTTAACATGCTTGTGTGGTTCTGATCTCGCTTTGCTTTTCTACTCTCTCTTTAATAATGTTGAATTCTATTCAACTTAACGTCCTTTAACTTGTCGAGCTAACCGTCCCTCCTTTTATTTTCAGAATCATGTCCATGGATTCTTTCCTCCCACATTAAGATTCAAAGTACAATTCCAATACTCTTTTGTTTTGGCTTACATTTTATTCGATTTGTTTGTACTGATGGAATATTTAACCATCAGGAAATAATAACCTTTCAATATTGTGATACAAAGAATGCAAACAAATTTCATGGCGTTTTTGCACTGTGATCTCAAGATTTCTTTCTTTTCACAGTTTATTAGATGATTTATAGGATTTCAAATTCTCTGTTTTAATTTACTAAGAGCATCTCCAAAAAAAACTCTCTATTTTTAAATAGTATATTCTATCAGTAGGAGAGGATCTATAAATTTAGAGAGTTAAAATTTTGAAGTGCTCCAACAAACTCTTTATATTTAACACTTAATTTTACTATTCCCAAAAAATATTTATTATTTTTCTTTATCTTTTATTTTATTAGTTTTTCTTTAGATTATTTTATTGTTTTCCTACTTTGAAAGTTCAAACACTTTGAATGTATTTAATTATAGAGAGTAAGTTTGGCTTTTCAAATTTGGAGAGTCAAATACACTCTCTAAATTAAAATGTTAATTTAAAGAGTCTTTTTGAGCATTATTTTAAATGTTGACTCTTTAAAATAGAGAGTATTTCATATTTAAAGAGTCTTTTGGAGATGTTCTAATGCTTTGTTTGTTTCAGATTAAAATCGAATTTTAATCTAGCTCAAAGTCAAACAATTAATATTAACTACATTTTTCATGAGTTCCACAGTTTTTTAACCACACATTTCAAAAATTTCTATCACAATTTACTAAAAATCTAATTTTAATTTCCACCAAACATCCACTAAATTTATATACTAAATTTATATAAGATATAGGATTAAGAAATAAGATGGATTACAGTGAGCACAAAAGTAGAAATGATTTATAAGAATTTTTTGAAGATGCTTTCTGATATTTTGTAGCATCCCCTCAGTGACAAAGTTAGACATTCTACATTGTGCGGTTATGAGACATGTACATCATAATTTACAAATTTGTTTATCAATTGATAATGTGGTGAATTTGATTGTGTCAAAATTTCATCAACCGAAAAAAAAAACTTCTCCACAATGTTTTTGGAATCTGAGAAATAATTACGTTAATTATGATGTACAATAAGTATTTTCTCTACATAGTGTGGTCAAAATTAAGTTATGAATTTATTTTCAAGAAACGTAACATTTATGTATTATTTAAATTACTTTAAATGATGACTAAGCATTTTCATACTTTGAAATCGTCATATAATTACATCATTTTCAATATAATCAAATATATCGTCCTAAATATAAACAATTAAATTATCATTCAATAGTGGTATCTCCAACCAATTGTTTGGTTCAGATCGTGGGTTGAGGGCCTTGAGATGTCTATCGTTGGTGAAAAAAGGAAAATTATTTGGTAAAAATGAAACCTAGAAATTGGAGCAAAAAAAAAATGAGATTACGGGCTCTGAGAGAGATTGGATGACATAAAGTGGAAAGAAAAAACTATTTTTTGTAAAATTGCATTTAATTCTTTTTAATCATTTTTAGTATTCGATTGTAAAAAGTGATGAATGTTTAATTACTGTATGTAAATTTAAATTGTTGGGTTGAAAAATTATATAGAAAACTATCGTATTTGTATGGTGCAACTCAATTAAATTAATAAGGAGATAATACTAAAAAGTGATAAATCATCGTGAATAATATTTTGACGATGATTTCTATATTTACCAAGGATAAATAATATTGATATATATATGGACATACAAAATATGATTGTCACCATTTAAGGGTGGGAACTGGGATGTACGGAAAATGAAGAATTCTTTTTTATTTTTAAAGGGTGTGATTGATTTCAAAAAAATGTTCATTTTTAATTTAAATAATAATAATAATAATAATAATAATAATAAAAAATCAGGACTTGTAAAATTTTAACCTTTTTTATTTAAATTTTATGATATTTTTTGTAGGTTGGTTTTATATTTATAATGATAATTGCTTAATC
>CAIGRB010054520.1:42479-56652 GCA_903798255.1 Fraxinus quadrangulata | reverse complement strand
CCTTTAAATTTACTAAGAATTTGTTTGACGGAGCTTTTATTTTTACTTCTACTTTTTGTAGAAGAGTTTGAACTTTCTCAGTAAATTATATTATGTCATGTTCCTCTAAAAACACTTATATTATGGCAAAACACTCCCAAAAAATATCAAAATATGTTAAAAATATATTAGTTTCAACAACAATTTTTTACTTTCCAAAATATTGGATGCACAAATTCTAAACTCGCTCTGAAGTGGAAGTGGAGACGAGGCTCCCAAGTCCCAATCCCCCTTTTGCATACCATATCCACAATTAGAAGCTATTGACTAATGCTAAGATCGACAAGCATCAAATCCCCTATTCGAGGCTCCTTTAAAAAAAAAAATCACTATTATAAAATTTATGTATACAAAAAAAGGATCTCAAACATGAGCAAAGTGTAATTTTCACAAACCCCATTTTTTCCTCCCCTACATAAAAAGAATCCAAGAATCCAAAAAAAAAATTGTCTAAAAAAGAAAAAGGTACGAGAATGAATCCATCTGTATTCACTTATGCATCAGTCTTATAACTTCAGTTTGAGCTGACCAATCGTATGTGACATAAAGTTTCATTAGTGGACCCATATGGCCTGTCCAATACACGTGAATGTCTGTGTTTATGTCGGCCCATAAGCCCTGTTTCTCATTGCCCTTTTCAGTGTAACACTGAAATGGCACATTGTCCGGTCCAAAGGTTGTTCTCTGTGCAAAAAACTGCCACGTGGATCATTTATCTGAATTATGAATTGACGTGGACCATTCAAGAATGCCTTGTCTTTTCCAAGTCAGTGTTAAGCTACAGATAATTTTTTGGCAACAAATAAATTATTGAGAAAATTACAAAATCAAATGAAAAATGTCTAATTTTAATAACTCTTGTAAAAATAATCATTATACATTCAGCCCATATTTGATACATATTAAAATTTTTATTCTCATTCTTCTACTAATTTTCAACTACACATTCTTCAATAAAATAACATTTTTCATCACATCAATAACTTTTTTTTTCAACTACACATTTTTCATTAATCTACTATTCTAAAATACATTCTTTTAAAATAATGTGACTCAAACACACCCTCAATAAAAAATGAAGGAACTTTTTTTTTTTCAATTTATCTCGAACTTCAAGAAGAAGAAGTAGCTTCCGTGAGAAATTGTATTAATGTTAGCCAATACCTAATGAATTCATTTGTTTTTATTATCTATTAGGTCTTGACCAAGAATTTTGGAAAAAAATGAAGAAAATGAAGTAGAAAACTCGTTAACACTAAAAAATAATTATATGCTTCCTTCTTTTGGGTAAATCAAAGTATTGATCTAAATTTCCAAGAAGGTGTGTATCGTAGGTTGTAAAATCTTGAAATATTTCTATGTTTCTTAGAAATTTTTCGATATTAATCTACATTATAAGATTTTATTGAATTTTGACTATTGAATTA
This sequence comes from Fraxinus quadrangulata, assembly GCA_903798255.1. NCBI lineage: Eukaryota > Viridiplantae > Streptophyta > Magnoliopsida > Lamiales > Oleaceae > Fraxinus > Fraxinus quadrangulata. Next base: position 55,186 of record CAIGRB010054520.1, on the reverse strand, counting down.
TATATATTGTTAGAAAATTAGCTTGTTGTTCATGAGTTTTTGAAGTTTTTTGAGGGGTCTTTGTTGTCTAAATTTCACATCTCTCAATCCGGCTAACTGTTTTTGGCCAGGCATTGATTTCTGTAAACTTTTCCCACCATTTTATTTTGAGTTTCCGAAAAATATGTTTTGGAGAGTATATTATTTCGTCATCAGCTTGAATATGGAAGTCCCAAGTCCCAATATGTTTAATTTTGAAAACTCTTGTAAAAATGGTCAAATTTGGTACCAATTATATATTATACACTCAATGAAAAATGAAGTAATTTCTTTTTCCAATTTGTTACGAATTTCAATAAGAACAAGTAGTTTTTATGAGAAGCTACATTAATACTAGCTAATACCTAATGAATTCATTTGTTTTTATTATCTATTAGGTATTAACCAAAAATTTTGGAAAAAGAAGAAGATGATAAAGTAGAAAAATCATTAACATTAAAAAATAATTATATGTTTCCAATTAATAAGAAAATCATATAATTTCATTTTGAAAAATTTAGGCTATGTTTGACACACATTCTCGTTCTCATTTTTTTCCCTTTCTTCATTTCAACCACATATTCTCCAAATAAAATTACTTTTCATTATTTTTCAACCACACAAATCTTTCATCAATTACTATTCAACCACAAATCTAAAATGTTTCATTACTTTTCAACCACACATTCTTTCATCAATTACTATTCCAGAATTCATTTTTTTTTCCCAAAATGTGTGTCAAACACAAACAATCTCATCCAAATTTACAGTGGATTAAGCATTTCACAATTCGTGGTAGAAGGTAATTTTCTTTGAAATCTTGTTTTTGTTGATAAGTTGTATTTAATAATTATTATTATTGACATTTTATGACGTTATCGACATTTTAAAAGCTATTATCGATATTTGGACCATGTTTATGTTGACACTTCATTTATTTAGAATGAGATTTCGTTATTAACATGAGAAATCTCTATATTTCATAATGTTCTTAACATTTTAAATGTACTTCTCGATATTTTATAAATGTTTTATTTCCGCACTTATAAGGAGAAGTAATCATTTAATACTTGATTGACATGGTACTTTTTAAAATAAATAATATAGGTTATGTGTCAAATGACTATGATCAATACAATTTTTAATTATATAAATAATTTTAAATAATTTTGTCTTCATTGTAGAATTTAAAATTATTAATTAGGGCATTTTGGTCTATATTATAGTAAAATGGATATTGAAGAAATTTTGGACATCTTTGCAAATGACAATGCAAAATTGGACATTTTTATAATATCCTCTAAATTATTTTTGCAACAATCATGGTACGTGCATTCCAACTTACTCATTGACTTGCAAAATTTACATTTAACACCATCTCACACTATCTTCTAAAAATACAATTTTCATCAAACCGTTCATCATTCACCACATACACATCTGTGAACTAGGGTGTAGTGTTTCTATACATATGGCTTTACCCATTTTGCAATTAAGCCCCTATTTGACAATCAATATTTGAGTAATGTGTAGTTAAAAATTAAAGAAAAATTTTAAATTTACATATAGAACATTTTATTGTGTAAATGTATAGTTAAAAATGAATATGTAAAAAAGAGTTCGAAAATAATGGTTGTTAAACAGAGGTTATATTACTTATTTTACTATTATGCTCTTAAACTAGTAATAGAGGTAACAAAAATCGTTAACCTTTCAAATTGAATCAAAATCGTTGATTTGAACCCACGTGATTTAGATTTCGATCATTTTATGGTTTAATTAGGTTTTGATACTTAAAAATCGCTAGTAACAAAATCAAACATTTATCATTTATTTTTTTTAAAAAATTAATTGTTTAACATAAGATATATTATCACTAGATCAATTTATACTTGAACAAATTTACTTTGTAGTTGGTTTCTATTGACCCTTTAGAAAAAATAATGATTTCTATGATAATATTTTTTTTATCTAAAGAATATTACTTTGTCAATTTTGCCACACTTACACTATAGTTGACAACTTTATTTACATTCTTTGACATTGCACATAATTTTACAATTGATTTTAACAACATTTATTTAAATCAATGACCTTGATATTGAAACCTCAAATGGTGTCAAACTAGTTTAATTCATAATTTACTTGTTTAGAGCTTGTTTGAGCCAAATTTTTTTTTTTTTTTTTTTATCAAAAATGTATTTTTTGAATAGTGATTTGATGGAGAATGTATAGTTAATGTTGATTTTTGAAACTTAAACATTATGAATTGTCAGATCTCCATGTTAAATTACCAAGAAAATTAAATTAATGTGAAATATAACTTGATCCATTGATTTGTATTTTGAATAATGAATCTTGAAACTTAGATTACAATCCTTGAATCTCAAATCCTAGATCCTTAATCTTGATTTTTTTTTCTTTTCAATTTGATTCTTGATTATGGATTCTTGAATTTTTGAATCCTTTTTCTTGATTCTTAAATTTTTTTTTTTTGCATGTTTTGAGGCTTCCTTTTCAATATACTTTTCTCTTTGAATTTTTGTGTTGATGAGATGACACAAGGAAAGAGAAAAATTGAATTGGAGATCATAACCCTATATATAATTTTCATATGTATTTGACACATCGTCAAATACAATCGTAATGGATCCGGTCTCTACACATAATCCGGCTCACACTTTATTTAGATACCAAAAACCCATCTACTTAATTATTTATTAGATCATTTAATTTTGTGCTGAATTTTAAGATAACTTTTATGCACAATTAATTATATATGTCAGTCCACATGACAAATTAATATTTTTTTCAACAATATTTGAGTCATATATGTTACCTTATAAATGTGTATAACTTTTTAAACTCAAAATTTTTGCTATCATAACCAAAAGTATTTTCGAACAATCTCATCCATCAATTATGTCAATATATGAATGATCTTCGTTACAAGTATCATAACTAAACCCTTAATGGTCATGTATATCAACACAATCAAATGACATAAATCAAGTGTGAATGTATAGCATGTAAATTACATGTAATATAATCCAAATATGCATATTTCCAAATGATCCTACCTTATTTTTAATGAGATCAAACCAAAATTTTAATCAAAGTGAAACTTAAGTGAATACTTTATTTTTGCAGAATAACTTAAATATCTATAACATAAGATGTGTTCGAATCAGACAACAACCAATTATAAACTCCCACTAAACTGTTATATCATCAAAAGACGTATATGAACAGTATGCTCATAAAAGGCCTTGGTGGTAGTTCTTTAGTAAGCGGATCCACAATCATTGAGTTTGTCCTAATATGCTCTTCTAGAAATTTGACCACTCTGAATTCTTTGCTTAACAACTAGAAACTTAATTTTTATATATTTTGACATCGTTGAGCTCCTATTGGAATACAATACTGCTATTGTCACACAATAACTTGGTGATATTTCAATTGAATCCAAAATGTGCAACCTAGTGACAAAATTCCACAATTATATTCCATGATCAGAATCAGAATATTCAATGACTCCAATTGTTCTGATTTTCTGCATGTGATCATGTAATCTTTTATTCTCTATAAACACCTCTGTAAACACCGCATAACCCACAACTACTTTCCAATGATCCATCTCAAGGTTACTTAAATATTTATCTAGCATTCCAACAATGAATGTTATATCCGGACGCGTGCATACATTAAACTCACGACTGCTAAAATACACGAATTTTCTACATCTCCATTACTTCGAGGTCATTCTTAAATCATTGATTGAGACTAAACTTGCATCCCTTAGCAACAGGGGTATCACCTGGGTTGCAATCCTGCATTCCAAATCTCTTAAATACCTTATCGATATAACTCTTTTGTGATAATTCAATAATACCTCGAGAATTATCCTGATGTATATGAATCCCTAATACAAAATAAGCGTCACCAAAATCTTTCATTTCAAAATTTTTTGATAGAAATCTCTTAATTTCGTACAATAAGTTTATATCATTACAGACAAACATTATGTCATCGACATTTAATATTAGAAAAATATACTTACTCCCACTAAAAATGTGGTATAAACAATCATCAACTACATTCATCTTAAAATCAAACGAGATGATTATTTGATGAAATTTATGATATCATTGATGAGAAACCATCTTAAGCTCATAGATGAATTTCTTTAATTTGTAAATAATTTTCTTTTGGTCTCTTGACACAAAGTTTTTCAATTTCACCATATATATTGTCTAATCAATGTCACCATTGAGAAATGACGTCCTTACATCGATCTGATATAGCTCAAGATCAAATGTGCCACAAGTGCCATTATAATCCTAGAAAGTCTTTCGTTGAAACTAGAAAGAAAGTCTCTATGTAATCGATATCTTCTCTTTGAGTAAAGTCTTTTGCAATAAGATGAACCTTATATTTTTTTGTACATTACCCTTCTAATCCCTCTTGATTTTAAATATCTATTTGTACCAATAGGTTTTGTATCTTCAGGTAATGGGATAAGTTCCCAAATGTCATTGTTTATGGACTTCATTTACTCATTCATGGCATCAATCCACTTTTGAGAATTATTCATTTGCATTGCTTGATGAAAGTTGATAGGATTTTCTTCCATTAATCTAATGTCATTTTCATACTTTTGAAGAAATACTATAAAGTCATCAAGAATTACGTTTCTTATTTCTTTAGTGGATCTCCTTAATGGAATTTATTTTTGAGATTGTTGAGTTTGTTTTTCTGGAACAATCTCTTGATTGTTTATAGGGGCTCTGGAATATTGTTTTGATCCGAAATTATTTCTTTAACAAGATCTTGTGCAAGAATTTTTTCCAATCCTGATCATTGTCAATTGCAATATGAGGGATATTTATTTATTCCTCCTCAAAGACAAAATTCTTAATCTTATTCCCCTATCCCTTCACAAACTGTACATCCTCAAATAATCGAGCATTTCCATTTTGAAAATTGATTTGGTAGTAAGATTATAAAATTTGTAATCCATTAACCTCTCATAATATCCAGTAAAATAGCAACTAACAGTTCTAGAATCCAATTTTTTTTTTCGATGGCCTCTAAGGCCTTGCCTTAGTCGGACAACCTTAAATGTGTTAGTGATTTGAACTAGATTTTTTACCTGTCCAAAGTTTATAAGGGGTTTTGACAGTTGCTTTACTTGGAACTCTTTTGAAAATATAAGCTACAATTTTTAGTGCTTCTTCCAGAGAGATTCTAGTAAGTTGGAATGACTAATCATACTCATTACCATATTATTAAGCGTTATGTTTTATCTTTCAACAACATCATTCATGTTAGGAGAACCTTGCATGGTGTACTATGGGATAATTCTATATTCTTATAGAAATTTAGCAAAAAGACCTAGAGGTTGTTTTTCTGATTTGTTATATCTTCCACAATATTCACAGCCACAGTCAGATCAACATGTTTTATTCTTTGTCGAATTGATTTTCAACTTCATCCTTTTAAGTTTTGAACATGTCTAGCGATTGTGATTTCTCGTAAATGAGATACATGTAGTTATAGCGAGAATAATCATCTATGAACGTAATAAATGACGGTTGACCATTCCAAGAACCTAAAGGGAATGACCTAAAAATATCTGTATGACCTTGTTCTAAGACGTATAAAATCTTATTGACATCTAATCTCCTTATTTTTGTTTGTTTCCCCTTAATACAATTTACACAAATACTTAAGTCTTAAAAATCAAGAATCCCTTCTGATAAAAGTTTTTCGATTATCTTTCAAGAAATATGACCTAAATGCTTGTTCCATAATGAAACAGAATTCTCGTTTGTTAATTTACATTTAATACATCATGAATTTACGTGCAAGATTTCATTATAAGAAGCAATCGAATTAAGCAAGTATAGATTATCATATCCAGATAAAGAAACGGTACTCACAATATTTGAATCAAGAAAGTATTAAATTTATTATTTCTAAATGAACAAGAATAACTGAATTTGTCCAAAACAAAAATAGAAACCAAATTCCATCTAAAAATGGTACCACAAAATCTCATTCGAATCCAAATAAAAACAAGTCTTTAATAATAATTTAAAAGTCCGTATAGTCTCCACTTAATCGTCTTCGTAGATGAATCTTTCAGCATGATTTGACCTTGCATAGACACACTTAAATGAGTAGTGGATCGGAATTAATCCACCAAGTATGTCAAGATATTGAAACTAAATTAACCTTAAAATAAATCAAACTGAGAAAGTACCTTTCTTTAAATGCCAAACGTGTATTTGGTACAATCCATTTTCAAGTGTCTTAGGATTCCATGAAAGTAACAGCCATATTTTATGATTTTGTTGTTTTTTTTTTAGCTAGATTGAATGTAGTTTCCTTATTCTTTCTTTTCTTGAACTCGTCATTGGATGTACTAGCTAAGTGAGCACTTTTTGTCCTATTTTGCTTCAACATTTCTTCTTCTTGCAAAAAGTATGAAATGAGCTCATTTAAAGTCTACTTCTCCTTTTGATAGTTATAACTGTCCTTAAATTGATTGTATTATGTATGAAGAGAAATCAAAATTAAATACATGAACAAATCATCAGATAGCTCGAGCTTTAATGCCTTCACTTTTGAAGCAATATGAAATATCTTCATGATGTACTCTTGAATATTTCATTTACCTTTACACTTTGGTGAACTAATTTCATCAAATAAGTACTAGTTTCGGCCTTATCCCTTTTTGTAAAGCGTTTTTCAATTTGTTGTATAAATTCCATGGCAGTAATTATCTTATTAGACACAACGCCCCTGAATGATTATGGAATACCATGCTACATGATCATAAGAGTCATGCAGTTTGATCGATCCCACTTATCAAAGTCCCATTTTTCATCAGCGAACATTTTATCTGTAAGTGCAGCAGGTTGTTTAGTCCTTAATGCAAGGTTTAAGTCCATACAATTAAGAACAATCTGATTGTTTTAGTCCTTAAAGTTGGTTCCATTTAGCATAGGAATAGAGTTGATGTTTGCAGATATTGTAGAAGCAAAAGAGCTAACTAAATAGAGAACAAAATCAAAGAAATATGTTCACATTAGGATTCGTACTAAACAATTAATTAATTTAAATAACGGTAAACCTCATCACAAAAGACTGATCATAACATTGATATTTAGTCTTTGGACATAAATACCAAATTGTAACTGATACTTTCGATGTAGTAACCAAATATTAACAATAAATTATGTCAAACAATAAAACTATCTTTGAACCGATTTATTGTTTACGTAATTTTCTTTTTTTACAGTTTTCACATATTTTTTACCACATGTATGTATGTATATATGTAATTCGGCCAAACATTTACATACCTTTGGGTCGGTGAAATATCTGGATAAATTACAAATACAAAACCACCTTAATGTTTCGAATAAATTAGTTTAGGCAAGAGAAGTTACTTTGGCAACATGTTTCAACTAAATTTAGAACATTAGATAATCGAATTAAATTTGAAGTACCAAAATTTGAATTTGAATTGTTAATTCCTCATCCTTTTATTTTTATTTTTGTTTTAATAACAAAAAAATCGAAATTGGATGGAAACGTAGCGTTGCGGCTCCCCGCAATGCTATAAACCAATGCTAAGGCACTGCGTGCCTGTGGTTGCCGAAATGCGATGCTACAACATCGTGATTGGTCGCCGCAACGCTGCTATACGATCGCAAAAAATTCCAAAATCCAAGATTTTGATACCCATGACTTGAAATTCAAATCCAAAAAATTTATAAAACTAAAGTATAAATTTCAACCCTGAAAATCTTCCTTTAATTTCAATGTTTTAACATGGATTGACTTTGATATCACTTGTTGATTTTTTCATGAAATTTAAACTTTATCAAACATTATGAATTGTCAAGATTTCCATGTCAAATCATCAATAAAATTATTTGATGCGGAATATACTTTGATCCATTGATTTGTATCTTGAATAATAAATTTTAAGCTTGAATTACTATCCTTAAATCTTGAATTCTAAATCTTGACTTTTTGTTATTCAATTTGATTCTTGATTATGGATTTTTGAATTCTCCATCCTTCTTCTTAATTCTTGAATTCGTTTACGAGAGTTTTGGATATTTCTCTTCAATATACTTTTCTTTTTCAATTCTTGTATTGATGTGATGGTACAAAGAATGCGAAAAATTGCATATAAATTGGGGTTTATAACCCTGTATGTAGTTTTCATATGTATTTGATCCGTCGTCAAATACAATATTAATGGACATGGTCCCTACACATATAATCTAGCCCATTTTTATTTAAATGCCCAACGCCCAATTATTTAATTTTGAGTTTAATTTTAAGATAGCATTTATACACAATTAATTATATATGTCGGCTCACATGACAAATTAATATTTTTCTTCAACAGTTAATAATAAAGAAAATTTTTACATTTACGTATGATATTATTTTATTGAAGAATATTTGGTTGAAAATAAGAAAGATAAATGTATTTTAAAAATAATGGTGTCCAAACAAGGGTTTTAGCTTTCATTTTTACAAATATTTTATTATTATAATGTCTATATTTAAAATGTAGCAATTTAAGTATTATACTGAAATTGATTTAATATTTATTTTTTACTTGTATGAAATTTGCCCTTGTTTGATCTCTTTTTTTTTTTTTTTTTTAAATACATTTTTTTCTATCTTCTTTTTAACCATGTATTTTTCAATAAAATAATATTTCACGCAACCAAAAAATATTTCCTTAATTTTTAACCACACATTCTCCGTCAATCTACTATTCTAAAATGCATTTTACACAAAAAAATGGGACTCGAACATATATATGTTACATTTTATATCGCTAAAACTATTATCAGAAGCCAAATCAAACTGCGAAAATATTTTGTGTGATTTAATATGAAAAATGAAATGGTTTTGTTTGATTTAGTATTTACCGACACCATTTAAAATGGTTTGGTTTCAAAATAGTTCAAAAAATGTCCAAATTGAACAATGTTTACCTCTATCCAGTAATTATATCACTCTAGTAACTGGGATTGAATTCTAGAACAAGTTTAAACTTCCCTCATTGAATTCTATTTGCCTTAGTTAGTTAGTTAGTCAGTTGCCAATTGGCATCTCTTGTAAATCGTGTATGAATCCTGTTTATACGGAAGCTGTACTCTTTTTGGTGGTTCAATGAAAGAAGAATTTTATTCTCCATTTCTGGTTCTAGAACTAACATGGTATAATAGCCAATGCTTTCGGTGATCTGATTATTCTTCTGGCTTCTCTTCTTATACGCATCATTCTGAGTTTCACTGATTCTATTCTCAAATGGAATCAATACAATCTGAAGATCAGTTGAATCAAAGGTCATCAATGAATAAATACTTTCTGCAGATTATTCTAGACTCAGAGTATTTGGGTGTTTGGCTTTTGCATCCACCTTGACAGCACATAAGCATTTTGTATTAAGTGTCTCATCCCAGTTTGAACCTCAGTATTTCTACCAAGCTGTCAAGCATCCTCAATGGCGTGAAGCTATGAAGCTTGAGCTAGATGCCATGGAGCTCAATCACACATGGCCTATTGTTCCATTACCACGTGATAAGCATTCAGTTGGTTGCAGATGGATATACAAAATTAAGTATAATTCGGCTAGATCAGTTGAAAGACAGAAGGTACGTCTCGTTGCAAAAAGGTATCTCGCCGGAACCCGAATGGAAACGCCTTGTGTCGTCGAGCTCCTCCGACGTCCAATTTTGGAGCGATCTTGATCGTTGATCGGCATTTACATGTTGGATTTAGCTTGCGCATGCACGAGTGAGCCCGACATCTGTTAAATATAAATAATCACTTTGATTCTTATGTAAGCCACAAGTCTCCCAAGGCAAATAAACTAATTTATCTTGTCTCTTTTTTCTCTCTCTATCCTCACTTTTTTTTTTAGAATGTTATTAATTTTTTATTTCGATATTTAGCGTTGGTTGTTAGTTTCAAAAATTTAAAAGTTACGCTAAAAGATGAAAGACTACAAAAGAGTGCTACATAGTACATCCAGAATTTAGTGCTATTTGTGTCTATTTCCTTTTAGGCACAAATAGGGAACTTCAGATCACCGACAGGTTATTCATTTAGTTACCAAATTGCTAAAATCATAATGCCAGCTCAATTATTATTGGTTGAAATATTTGTAGTTCTTGTCCCCCATTTTTTTTGATACATGATAATCATCACCTTTTAATTCGATGTGGATGTGTGATATGTTGATAACTATTCACGAGTCGTCATGGTAGTCCAATTTTCGTAAAATTGTTCGCTTAGCTCAATTTTATAACAAAAGAATAATGTTATTTATCAACGTTCGTGCCACATTATTGACGAATAACATTACTCAAAGTAAAATGACAAGCAAACAATCACCGATTGGGATTAACAATCTTTCTTTCTAAGAAATACTTAGGGTCGGTTTTCTAGCGTGTCTATATCTACTTTTGTAAAAGAGTTTTATCTTTAAAAAGATCTTTTAGAGAAAATTACATGGGTTAGTTTCTTCTAAAATCTCTTATAATTAGAAAATAAATATATTTATAAAATTATCAGACGAGTCAAAAAACAATTTTTTGTTCTCAAAATCTTTATTTTACTTCTCAAAGTCATGTCAAACGAGCTCTTAGTAATAAATGAAATGAGTAATAAAAATTTAACTAGTGCCTATTTATCCCTCATTTTTTTAAAATTCTTTTTTCAACATACTCATTTTCAACAATAAATTCACACAATAAAATATTTTACACGTAAATTCAAAATACTTATCTACTTTTTAATCACACATTCTAAAAAAAAAAAAAAATCACTATTTAAAACTTTTTTTAAAAAATAAAAAAATCCACCAAACAGTGCCTAATGTCCATTTAGAACTCATAAGAAATAAAATCAAAAGCTGCACGCGTCGAAATGTCCTTATGTACGAGTTTCAATATTAATAGAAGACTTGAAATTTTAAGGCTACTTAATTACTAGTGTTTCTCCACAACTCGTCTAATGTATCAAATATTTTTTTATGATTTTCGATTACGAATGTATTTTAAAAAAAAAAAAAATTTGAAACCCACCAAAAATAGTAGTAACAAATTGACCCTGGAATTCTGTTAATATACAAAAAAGACACCCAATTTGAAAAGGATTATGATGGTTGTACACCATGCTTGAATTTTCGATAATCCATATCGCTATTTCATTCCTGTAAGCGCATACTCCAATCTAGTTGCATTTTTTGTCAGGAACTGAATGCAAGTATGTATTTTTTCTTGCAATGTTAATATTTTTATGCTCTCACTTGTGGTTATTATTAAAAGTTACTGCATTGGCATTGCTTAATTATTAAGTAAGTGTAACAGAATTTGGAGTTTGTAGATCTGCATTCTGGGACTCGTTTTTCCTAAAAAGATTGCGTTTTAATGCTATTCGGAATTCGGGTTTTCAGTACTGTTGCAATCGTTGAGGGGTTTATGTTATGTAAATAAAAAAGGGGGATGAATGGTATCATGTTTTGACAAATCGATGGTTGCTTTTATGGTTAAATTTTTATGCTCGACTTAAATCATGCAGTGTTGCACTTGGTTGTAATTTTTGGAATCCACTGAATTTTCACATAACTGTTTTCCCATTGCACCTGAAAATCTACTACAGGCATTCATTTTCTGTTGGGATTATGTATAGTAGCTAATTGAAAATCAAGTTACAGAAGAATCTTGTATACTGATAAAAAGTTGTTAATAATCTTGTCCATGTTTTATATGGCGTCTTTCTACGAACATGGATCTGACTGTTTAATGCTAACATTGCTCATGTGAAGTATCACCGTGAAATTATTTATGTAAGTTCCTTGACCACATAATGATGATTATATGTGATTTACTTGAAGGTGTTCTGAGGGATATTAAATCTGAATAAATGACAAGGGGGAGGTCAGATGGAGACCAGAACAAGCGCTTGTTGACTTCTGTGTGTATTGTAGCGTGGTTTATCGTTTTTCTATATGTGTTTTGTGGCTCTAAGAATGGCGGTGAGTCTGCGTTAGAGTATGGCAGCCGTTCTCTGAGAAAACTGCGGCGTCATATTTGAGTGGTGATGAAGATTCTGATATTGGTGGTAAGCAGGAAGAATCTTCTATGAAGCTTGGGCTAGATGACAGGGAGGATGGCATCTACCCGAAGAGTTTCCCGGTAAGACTTTCTACAATGAATCACATTCTACATAAATTACTTCCCCGTTCTGCCCCCATATACACGTACAAATGGGTGCTCAAGGAAGAAAATGAAGGACCAATTCTTTCATTTTGTTATTGCTCTTGTTTAATTCAATTTAGTGACTGTTCTCTCATTGCATCTGATTAATTCGAAGGTCTGTGATGACAGGTATTCGGAGATAATTCCTTGTCTTGACAGACATCTAATATATCAAATGAGATTGAAATTGGATCTAAATTTGATGGAGCACTATGAAAGACACTGCCCTTTAACTGAAAGGCGGTACAATTGCTTAATCCCTCTGTAAGTGTTATGCCCTAAGTCCAATCAACTTGGAACATAAACACTTTAAAATATATATATATATAATCGATACATTTTAATGGCAATATTTATTATTTAATTGAATTTATATTCTAATGA